>JAYMSP010000210.1:0-67397 GCA_036897095.1 Plantago elongata | reverse complement strand
TTTACCCTCAAAAAAGACCCAAAAAAAAAAAAAAAAAACTAACAATTTATAAATCCAAGTAACTTTCAAACTTCAACATTTCATAATTTAGACCAATTTTAATTTAATAATACTTTGCAACAACTCTTATATAATCTTCAACCATAAAGATTGCAACTTATGAAAGGTGTAACTCACCTTCATCGTCACACCAAAAAAAAAAGGAAATATGTGCAATATTTGTTGTGGGAAATATTCCATTTAGAGGGATGACACCATTTACAATATTAGTTCACAAGTAAAACACCTGGAGAACGTGCATAACTCAAAGAGGTAAAAATATCTTGTAAATACTAAATCGTGAAGCTAATAAAGTACCCTACAACATAAAACTGGAAAGTGGAAACTGATATCTATTAGATAGAGAGGGCATTTTATAATTTTACTGTCCAGACATCTCCTAGCATGACATGAATTCATACACGCATGCTCATTTTGCTACAATATCATGTTTTGCCAGGAGGACTGCCATATGAAACAGGTATGTGTTGAATATTTACAATTACAAGTCCGGTCCAATAAATTTTGCATGATCTTAACTTCAAAGTAAAGTGAGTAGGTTGATTGGTAAAATAAACGAGAAAATCATGGGAAGACATTATATATACCTGCTAGTGAAGCAGTGGAGCTTTCAGTAGCCAACAACTTCATTGACTTTTCCTAAAAAAAAAGAGATGAATTGAAATGAAGAGCTTCACTAAAGTTGACATTGTTAATTACCTCTTTCAATTAGGGCATGAACTATTCAATTAACTAAGCGTTCCCTTGGAGACTCTTATGAGTGAGGATGATAAAAACTCTCTTATGCTTGCTCATTACATTAAGGTAGAGTTTATGAGACAAATAATTTCTCCTTGTTTTCCTTAAAATCAGATTCTTGGAATGTTGCAATATCTATATCTAGAAAGCAGAGAGTAGAGCATACAAATTTGATAAGAACTAAAGATCCTCCAGTTTAGAGATAAATAACTTACTCACACTGAGGTACATTCTTATTCCCTTTACTACCTCTGATGTTCAACACAATATTAGACTTTCATCAAAAGTATGAAGAAAGTAACATTAAATACCATAAGTATCATTACCTCATCCGCCGGGATAAATTAGCCAGACCTCTTAACTTCATAGTAAATACCATAGCCAGAAGTTGGAACCATATATCTATGTTTATCTCATCACACACCGAGTGCAACTCGCAAGAGAAATTGCGGGTGGATATTTCACTTATCACTTGAAGGCATGTAGTAGTTTTAATCTGTAAAAGATGGTCATGCTTTCTTTCAATTTCTTGTGTGACACATGGACTGATTCTCCAAATATGAAGCTCTCACTTCAAGTCATCCCTATTTAGCCCCACCGAGCATAGAAAGTCTCTAACACTCTAACCAATAAAAGTGATTCTCAATTAGAACTGCATAGCAAAGAATCACAATGGTACAAGTAACATACATAATAAATTTGACATCTTCATCGGCAACCTTCAATATTTCTATATATATCACTAATTGCAAATAGAAATTAAATAAATAGAGGTGAATCAGAAATCTGGTTTCATTCCCGAATCTCAACCACTCAGAGTGAATGGAGAGAGAACTAAAATTGTGCTCAGTAATTTCAAGTTCGATTCATCTAGGCAAATATACATAACACCCATCTCTATAACCTACATTTCAACTTTAGACTAATATCAACAACAGTAGAACGGATACCTTTACACGACTTCTAGAGGATTAAACATGTATGCCATGTATCTCCGTTGTTGGCACATGCAATTGATCTTGTGTCAGGTCCCCAAATCCTTTATAGAAGCAGTATACTATTAAGAATCACCGAATGATAGGCCACTGACAAACTATGGTTGACTTGCACCATTGGTTACACACACTTCTTGCACTGATGAGATTAAAAAGTCTACGAACAGAAAGTATCAAGAACTTAGTAAAGTTGATGAGATTGAGGAAAAACATCTAATGAAAATATATATATTGATAAAAAATATGTGTCTGGCCAAGTAAGCAATCAAGTTCCCGTCCATGAAAATTATGAATGTAAACATACTGGTGACGAGCAGACAACTACAAAATCATCTATCACTTTAAGACCGAATTCGCAATGCGCAAAGAACAGGAAAGCGCAACAGATGCTAGACATTATTTAAGATGGCATCCTTCAACTATCTTAAAATATACTTCAGTAGCTAAGTTTGAAATGAAATTTACTTGAATATTTGCTGACTATATCTTTTACATATAAAGTTATATATTTTAGTGAAAATGCTACATAATGCAAATTAAACCTTCAACTTTAGTTATGGCAGTTTATGATAGCATGACATTCATAAGATTTATTATCATCTCTACTACAGAAATAACAGTCATATAATTGAGGGTTGTTCAAGGTTATGACACTCCACTATAGAAAAATTATAGTGTTGCATTTCGTATAATTGGGTAGCTAAAGAAACCAAAATTAAAAGAAAAATGGTAAGAATATCATATTGACAATGAATAATTGGGTTATATATCGTGCATGCAAAGGAATTAAAACAACATATTAAAAGCATATATATGAAACCTGGATAGGAAAATTAAATCTAGAAGCAACAAACACATTTATTTTTGCACATGAGATATTTAAGATTGAGTTAAAATGTTAAATGAGTTATGCCATCAAGCTAAACTTTATGGCCACCAAAAAAACTAAGATACGGTAAACATGGAGAAGATGGATTTCATTAAATAAGAGCCAACAAAGAATACATGTAACTGGAAGCAAGATTGTTGTGAAACATATCAACCTTAACAGAGAATTCTCCTTCACTTGAGCATTTAATCAAACACAGTTAATACACATAATTTTCTTATAATCTACAAAATTTAGAAACTTATTCAGTAAAAATATGAGCATCAAAATTATATATACATCAAACGTAAAGTGTAAGACCACATGAAAAGATCTTTAAGAGAACTACAAATAGAGACAGAGAGAAACTTGAGATTACACGAAGCACAACACGTACCTCTGAACATAAACAAGCTCTTCACACCGGTGTGAGTTTACTGAAAGGGATCTAACGAAAATATGTACGTGCCTTTGCGTTAAACATGGAGACAAACGAAGCGTCTGGTGGTAAAACAAATGATGGTTTGGAGAAATCACAACGAAATCTGTAAAGGGAGTTCAATCAACTACTAACAATTGCATCCATCAACGTACAACTTAAGAACGAAATTGAGTAGTAGGTACCTTAACAGAGCAAATACACCGGGACTGGGGCCGATTGAGCAAATTCGTGTTGATTTTGGAGCTTCTGTGAATCTGTGTTCGTGTTGTTGATGAATGCTCTACCTATGGTTTTTAGGGCTAAGTAGCAACTGCCATATAAATATTGATTGAGAAATACATCTTTCCATGAGGGGTGAGTAAAGCGGCAGAACAGTGCTGGAAGAGAGACGACGTTTGTGTATGCCGATTGATGAGGCAGACAAGAAAAGCGAGAAGAGAGTGACGACAAAACATAAGAATGCGATGTTATAAAGTTGTTTACGTTTTTAAAAATTATTAAACAAACTGAGACTTATTATATTATATAAAAAAATATATTTTTATTAATAGCATATACATATCTTTTTGATAATAAAATAATTCGATCTCGTTTTAAGTGTATGTTGTTGGTATCCCGAATCCATGCACTTCTAATACTAATTCTATACTAAAGTCATAAACTAGATTTTGATAATCTCTTCATTCCCGTGGATAGTTCTTCATGTTTAGAAAATCAATTCAACTATGGAGTTCTGGTCTCAAACTGGATGCTTATTCTATAGTCCAGTTAACCCGTGCTTGTACAGAAGCTGGTTCGTTTTCTCATGGTGAACAGCTTCATTGCCATTCATTAAAAACTGGGTTCATCTCAGATTCATCTGTATTTACGTCTCTGATTAACTTCTACGTGAAATTCGAGCATGTGCACGTTGCCCACCATCTGTTTGTTGAAATTCCTGAGCGAAGTTTAGTTTCATGGAATTCTTTGATTTCAGGCTATGTTCGTTCTGGGAAGTTTCGGAAGGGTTTGAGATTGTTCCTTGAGCTGGAAAGTTCGAATCTTTCTGCGGATTCGTACTCGTTCACAGCTGCTTTGTCTGCCTGTGGACAGTTGAGCCTAGTTCAGTTTGGGAAATCATTGCACTCTAGGATTGTTAAGTACGGCGTTGAGGGGAGTGTTTATGTGGCTAATTGCTTGATGGACATGTATGGAAAATGTTGTTTTGTAGAAGAGGCAATGAGGATTTTCCAAGATGTGGGCGAGAAGGATACCATTTCTTGGAATACTGTTATAGCAGCAAATGCGAGAAATGGAAAGCTTGAACAGGCGTTCGCTCTTTTGCATCAGATGCCTGAACCTGATACAATCTCATATAATGAGCTGATTGATGGTGTTGCACGTTATGGGGTCATAGAAGACGCTATCACGGTGTTGGCATACATGCCAAACCCAAATGCATCTTCCTGGAATACTATAATAACAGGGTATGTTATCAGAGGCAGAGTTGGAGAAGCTTTTGGTTTTCTCTGCAAAATGCATCTGAATGATGTTCGTATGGACCAGTTCACAATTTCGGTCATTTTGAGTGGCATAGCAAACGTATCTTCTGCTACATGGGGAACTTTAGTACATTGTTCTGCACTGAAATGTGGCTTGGACAACTGCGTAGTCGTTGGTAGTGCTCTTATTGACATGTATTTCAAGTGCGGGCAAACAGATGAAGCTGAAAGGTTGTTTGTGAAATTACCAGAGAGAAATCTGGTTACCTGGAATGCAATGATCTCAGGATATGCTCATAATGGAAACTGCACCAAGGTAATTCAGCTCTTCGAATTAATGAGAACAATGACAAACTTACAGCCGGATGAGATTACTTTTCTGAATGTTCTATCAGCTTGTTGGCATAATAAGATTCCTCTGAAGGTTGCAGACCAGTACTCTGGAATGATGATAAATGACTATTCGATTGATCCTTCACCAGAGCATTGCACATTGATGATCAGGCTCTTGGGGCAGGATGGGGAAGTGAGAAAAGCGGAGAAAATGATTCATGAACTAGGATTTAGTTCAAGCGGAATGGTTTGGAAGGCATTGCTTGGCGCATGTGTAAGCTGTGGGAACTTAGAATTGGCAGAGATTGCATCCAAGTGGATTTTAGAGTTGGAGAATGATAGTAAGTTTGTCTACGTGATGATGTCTACTATCTACGCAAACCATGGAAACTGGGAATCTGTTGTTAGGATTAGGGAGCTGATGAAGGAGGGGAAGGTAAGAAAACCACCAGGTTGTAGCAGGATATAATTTTGAGAAATCACTATACATAGATTGTTATGGAATGTGATGCAGTAATGAAGATATAGTTTTTCCCTTTTGTGGTTTGATGCATCTAGTACTAATCTTTCAACAACTAATAGTATCTAACTAAACAAAAGATGTATAACCACACCACTACTACGTATCAAAAGACATAGCATATACTAGTATATCGGAAACTCTGTAGATTTTCTTGCTAGATATTACGACCAAAACTCTAGTTGTGTTGACCATTATAAATGGACCGGGCAAGCTAGTTCCATTGTAATCACTCAATGTTCTTAATGAGCTTGTGCACCATTTCTTTACTTTGATGCGTAAACACTACTGCGACATCTTTATCGCCACGACCACTACAATTAACCACCACCTTAGTGCCATTGGGCAAAGCAGGACATAGTTTCTTGAGATATGCAATGCCGTGAGCAGACTCCAGTGCTGGGAATATCCCTTCTAATCGACACACCAAAGCATATGCTGCGTGAAGAAATTAAAGAGCACAATTAAGTTCATCATCTGTAGAAATTAAAAAACATGACTTTTAACATTTCTAATTGCATTAGGATGGGGTAAATACAAAATCATACTTTATTATATGCCATTTACAATGTAAATACTTTAATGTGGTCACGTTCAATGAAGGTATTTTAACTTGGTCATACGTTCAAATAATGTATTTTTTTTCAATTTACCGAACAAATTCAAAGAGTGAGCCACACTCTCCGTTAAAGATTTTTTAATATTTTTAAATTAGTTAAAGAATTACAAACAAAATCGAAAAAATAGAAAATTTTCGTTAAAAAATCTTTAAAAGTTCAGAAAAATAATACGAAACATCAAAATAATTCGAAAAAAAAATTAAATAAATTTTTTTTACCAAACTTTTGACAATTTTTGGTTTTTTAAAAACTAAAAGAAAAAACTGTAAAATATATCGAAAGTTTGTAAAATAAGTCAATTTTTTTAGTAAGAATTACTACTTTTAATGTGTGTGATAATGTTTACTAACTTTAAATTATATTTTTTCGAATCTTTTACAATTTTCTGGATATATTTAACTATATTTTCTTTTAAATTTTACAAAGTTCTTACTATTTTTTATAATTTTTTTGTTGTTTTCTACTATATTTTTCTAAATTGGCAAACCTTTTTTTTTTTTTTGAAAAAATTATGATTTTTAGATTTTTTTGTATTTATTTATTTAATTTAAAAATATTAAAAAACATTTTTAATCGGAGAGTGTGTCTCACTCTCTAAATTTGGTCGGTAAATTGAAAATATATACCTTATTTGAACGTGTAATTAAAAGTTAAAGTAAATTTGTTGGACATGATCACATTAAATAACTTCGTAATGATATTTAACAAAGAATTTTGTATTTTACACCATTAGGACATACTGTACTGTAGTATTCATGTTGTTTACCATCTAAGGCTTCTTCATCTGTGATTGTATAGAACTCTGCACGGCCATTGTCTTTGAGAAAACTCAGCTCTGGGCTAACCGCCGGATATTCTAATCTGCATTATACATATTTCGCGACATATATAGTTTAAAGAATTAACGAACTCAATATAATAGTAAGGATTTTTTAAATTAGACTTTATTCTCTTATAATATAAATTTATTGAACTGAAAGTGATTTTAAATTGATGAGAAATGATCATTAATCCTAATAATTAAGAACGTACCCGGCGCCAATGGAATGTGGCACGATTACTTGACCATCCGCATCTTGCAACAAGTAGGTCATGCAACCATGATAGACACCTACATCTCCTTTAACTAAAGTTGCTGAATGCTCCCAACTCTCTATTCCATTGCCTGCTGCTTCAACTCCGATCAACCTCACCTCTTCATCGCTCACAAATTCATTAAATATCCCAACTGCACTTGATCCACTACCAACACAAGCCACGATCACATCAGGCATGCCACCCCATTTCTCCATTGCTTGTTTCCTTGTTTCTTTTCCGATTACGGATTGGAACTCACTGACCATGATTGGGCAAGGGTGGGGTCCAACCGCTATCCCTGCCAAGTAGAAGGTGTTATCTAAGTCTCCCACCCAATTTCGGATTGCCTCCGTCGTGGCATCTTTGAATGTTCCTTCTACGGATTTTACCTGATAGGCGATGGATGGACGGATCGGATAAGTCATGAGTTTGAATACGCCTATGGTCCACACCAGTTGTCCGGTTTTGACTTTGCAAAGTTAACAAAATTGGATTGAAACTTTCCACGCTACAGTAAGAGTAATTCATCATCCAAGTTCAATATTATTGACTTTGAAAAAGTAAAATTCCGATCAACTGATGGGTACGAAGGGAGTATATTCTTGCTTTACAATTCATTTATGTTATCTAGCTAAGTCATGAGAAGATTTCCTATTAGTTTATAATTATGGGACTACATGAATACTCCTCTTCTAACTATACCTTGGCACCAAGGTGTTGCATCACGAGGAGAAAATTGGAGGAATGTCTCTGAATATCAACTTTGCCCATTAAAACTGTACAATCCAAATTAAGCTTAGCGCAAGCTGCGGCTGTAGCAAAACCATGCTGGCCGGTTCCTGTAGCAGTCACCACATGTTTCCGGCCCATGCGCTTTGCAAGCATAGCCTGAGCCAGGGCATTGTTGATTTTGTATGATCCACTATAATTAAGATCTTCTCTCTTCAAGTAAATTTCCGGACCATCTCCCTCCCCATTTTTGTAATGGTCTGTTAGTCTCTCGGCAAAATACAGCGGTGTTTCACGGCCAACGTAGTCCTTTAATGCTACGCCAAGTTCAGCCTGACACATGTAAACAACTTATTAGAACTGGCCGGATAACGAATGACATTTAAATTCAATTGTAAGTTATGTCTAATGGTTCGACTATTAAATTAAATTATTTCAAAACTATATATACTTAATTTAAATGCATGTCGATCTGTGTATGAATTCGTAATGCACCTGAAAGTCGCGGTCATGCATGATGGACTTGAATTCAGCCGAAAGTTTGTTCAAAGGGGCGATGAGTGTCTCAGGGACGAAGTTTCCTCCGAACCTCCCAAACTTTCCTGTCCTGACCAATGTCTCGTCCATGTGATTGACCGGCCTAATCATCGCCAGGCATTTTAAAGAAGCTCGTTTACTTTGTAATGTTGAAAATTGGATCAACTTAGCTGCATTGGTGAACAAATTAGAGGAGTTTGCAGAGTGGAAGGAAGAACATGTGTGTATGGTATTTGTGCAAGCCATGTTTAGACTTGTTAGTGTGGAGTTGTCTTATTATTAGATCTTTCTCGAATCCGTACGCTCAATTGTTTAACTGAACTCACAGATAGTCAGATAGATATAGCTTGGGTCACATTGTTACACGTCCATATGACATAACATCTACTTGGCAATAAACTATAAATTCAAAAAATACAAAAAGAAACATATAGCCAAGCATGACAACCAATATATAGAACGTTTACTTCGCTACAGTTATGGTGAATAGTATATATACAAATCACCGCTCTTTTATAGTTTGACTCATTTTGGAAATACCAAAATAAATGTGTAAATTCCGGCTCAAAGGGGACAATAACATATATACCAACGAGATGCGGGTGAGACATTTATTTATGAGTAACCTTATTTGAGCCGGAATAATATCTATGGGAACAGAAATTGAGCTAGGCTGATTAGCAACTCCTATAGAAGAATCAAACCAAGGCAGATCCTTGATATATGTAGTATGTGCCACCAACCAAATTAGTGATTAAGTTTATCTGAAAAACATCCAACAACTTTTCCTTACCACATCAAACCTTATAAATCAACTTACATATCTCCATGCTGAATACAAAATAGTACTAGTAGTATTTATTAGTATGCAAAATAACTCCTGAGTGTAACAGCAAAAATGGAAACCTTAGCTTTCTCTCTATCTCCAGTCTACTCTAATCCTCTTCGACCTCGTCATCTTTCCTCCTCCACCTCCAGACACTTATCGGCACGAGCCACCACCTTTGGCACTGTCAAATGCTCCTCATCATCATCATCACATACTACTACACCAGTAGACCAAGCTGTCAAGTTCAAGCAAGATGCAAAGGCTGGGAACTTGATCCCCTTGTACAAGACAATTGTTTCTGATCATTTGACTCCAGTGCTTGCATATCGGTGCTTGGTGAAGGAAGACGACAGGGACACCCCAGTTTCCTTTTCGAGTCTGTTGTTCCCGGTCCCAAAGCTTCCACCGTTGGACAGTTTGGTGTTATTGGAGCTCAGCCAACTATGGAAATTGTGGCAAAAGAGAACTTAGTAACTATAGTTGACCACCATGAGCGCACCAGGACAGAAGAATTTGCAGTTGATACTCTGTCTGTGCCTCGCAGGATTATGGAGAAATGGAGACCACAACGCATTGATGAGCTCCCCCAAGCATTTTGTGGTGGTTGGGTAGGCTACTTCTCATATGATACGGTGCGTTATGTTGAGAGCAAAAGGCTACCCTTCTCAAAGGCTCCTCAAGATGACCGAAATCTTCCAGACGTTCATCTAGGCCTATATGATGATGTCATTGTGCTTGACCACGTGGAGAAGCACGCATGTGTTATACATTGGGTTCACCTGGATAGATTTTCTTCTGTTCATGAGGCTTATGAAGATGGGATGGTTAGATTAGAAATTTTAGTATCAAGGTTGCTTGACATGCCCCCTAGACTGGATGTTGTTCATAAAGATTTATCTATTCGCCCTGTTAACCCTCCTTTATGTAAGTCCACCATGACGAGTGCAGAGTATCAGGATGCAGTGGTAGATGCCAAGGAGCACATACTAGCTGGAGATATTTTCCAGATTGTACTAAGTCAGCGTTTCGAATGCCTGACTTTTGCTGATCCCTTTGAGGTCTACAGAGCATTACGGATTGTCAACCCAAGTCCACATATGACATACTTACAAGCTAAAGGTTCTATCCTGGTTGCTTCAAGTCCAGAAATGCTTATTCGAGTCGAGAAAGGGAAGATAACTAATCGACCTCTGGCTGGGACTGTCCGCAGGGGAAAGACACATGAAGAAGATCTTGTGTTGTAAAAACAACTTTTGCACGACGAGAAACAGTGCGCAGAACACATTATGCTCGTGGATTTAGCAAGAAATGACGTCGGAAAGGCATCAACACCTGGTTCAGTGAAGGTGGAAGAACTCATGAATATCGAACTTTATTCCCATGTGATGCACATCAGTTCCACTATTACTGGTGAATTATCATCTGAGTTAACCAGCTGGGATGCTCTACGAGCGGCATTGCCTGTTGGAACAGTCAGCGGAGCCCCAAGGTGAAAGCCATGGAATTGATTGATCAACTAGAAGTGACAAGGCGTGGGCCATACAGTGGTGGATTTGGTGGGATTTCATTCTCTGGAGACATAGATATTGCCTTAGCTCTAAGAACTATTGTGTTCCCAACAAACATTCACTATGATACAATGTATTTATACAAGGATTCCGAGAGAAGACAGGATTGGGTTGCACATCTCCAAGCCGGAGCTGGTATAGTTGCGGATAGTGATCCAGCTGATGAACAGAGAGAGTGCGAGAACAAGGCTGCTGCTCTTGCTTGTGCTATTGAACTTGCGGAGGCTTTATTTCTCAAAAAATAGAACACGTGCCTGAACAGTTGTCGTCGGTAACAACCTGTAGTATTATATACTATGAAGTTGTTTTTATTTGTGGGTGATGATGTTCCCGCTGGGATAATCTTGGTTTGTAATAAATTTCAACTCTCTTGATTAATAATAATGTGTGTGAATTGATCTGGCTTGTGGTTGTGTGTTTCTGATTATTTCTGATTAATTTGCAAAGGAAGGCGATCGTGTGACATTGTAGTTGTTGAGTATTGGTGCGCACTAACAATTTTTTTGCAGCTGTGTATCTGATGAGGTTGCAGATTACCGACCGAGCAAAGAATTGGAAACAAGTGCCAAGTGCTTGGAGGCTGGAGCAGAGAGTTTTCAACAAGGGAGGTGAATCAGGTGATCATGATCATCAACCGCTTCAGATTGTTGATCTTGCAAACATGCATTCTACCTTCACTAAGTTAGGAAGGAATACCAAGGAAATCAAATCAAAACAGCAACCTCAAGAGAAACCTTTAGATACCTGGTTTGAACTAGGTATTTGTTATTTACAAATTTATGGTATTTGGGCCCGTTCAAAAAATTATAGTATTTCAATTGGTGTTTTAGTTGTGACTCGGGAGTAAATTTTGTGTGCGGAAGTTCATAAGGAGAGAATTGCATTTTTTGTCCCTTAAGTATTACGTCCCTAGCAATTACGGTGTCTGTATTTCCTATAATTTCAATTGCATGTGGTTTTTTTCTCGAGTGGAGTGGTGACTGGTGATTTGGCAATTTTATTTTATTTTAAAAACGACAAAGAAGACTCGAACCCCCGATCTATTGGTTGAAGATTGGTACTAATTCGAGGATAGGTCATCTAAACGAATTAGTACTAGTGCTCTAATAATTCATCCAGGAGAATTTTTATGTTAATATTCTCTCCATTTTTTATAAACTTTTCATTTTGACTTTAACCGGTGTGTTCGAGTTTGACCACGAATTAAAAAATAATTAAGTAAAATTATATAATAAAAATTAAATAAAGTTGAAAAGTAGCACTAAACCCCTTTTAACCTTTAAGTATTACTGCTACTCCCTCCATCCCAGAACAAATGTCATGTATTCCTTTTATATCCATCCCAAATGTTCTATTTTTATTTTTCGCAACATTTTAAATCCACTTACATACATTTGTCTTGTCCCCTAATATTTTACACTGCACATTAAACTTCGTGCGTAAAAGTAAATGAATATTTGATCCAGGATGGAGGAAATTAATATATAAAGTTGTTCTTCACCATCAAGGTCTCTGGGGAAGGAGGGCGAAGGATTATTTAGCTCAAACCGCAAAACTCATGGAGTAATTATAAAATTTCATTGAAGCTCTCTTGAGAAAAAAACCTAGCATAATAATTTAGGAGTAATTTGGAATATATCGGAAAAATCGAAAGTTTTGACCGGTACTGTGGATTTGCTACATTCAGCTTTGTTCATTGCTCTTCTAGATGATCATTCATGACTTGGTAGTGTATGCAACACAATAGCCAGTAGTGATTAATCTATTGTTCTTGATAAGTGTGAGATATGCATGGGTAGTTTTAGATTCTGTGATCGATTTGGTGTAACGTTTGTTATAACATCGGATGGCACGAGTTTGCATGAATGTGATGACTTGTAAGGAAGCTGTAAGCAGATATTGGTAGATTGTATGGTCAGTCTGTTTTTCGAGCTTCGTCAACATGGCTAGCAACGCACTAGCTATTAATAGTTCTATCGTTCCTTAATCTTTGAACTTTGTCCCACTGTTCATTAAAATCGACTAAGTTTAATGTTCACGTGTAAACTAAGGATTAATTGTATAGGTGGGGTTTAATTTACAACTTTATTACTAGTTGACTTGATTATTTAAATGAATTTTTAACTTTATTAAAAGATGAAAATTATATAATTGTTCTTAAACTGAGAAAATAAACGAAATTGGATAACTTTTTAAAATAGCAAATGTGGAACGGTTTCACGGAATGGAAGAGATGAAGTGGCTCGCGTTCACATTGAACTGCAGCTGGAATTGGATTATGTGTGCTGGGGGGGTGTATATATGCCAAGCTTTCAACGCTGGGAAAAGACATTAATGGAAGTTGTCCCTGGAGTAGTTAACAGATGATGAGATGAGTTTGCATCATTGCACAAGGACCGGAAAACAAATGTATGCTATTCTATCTTCTATTTGGGCAAAATGCATGAAACCAGCCGCTGTTTCAAGTATTTTCAAAATCGCAGCAGGAGGAGAAAAAAAATCCCTTACCAGTGAAGGGGGCATGAACAGAAGGAGTCATAAGATGAAATTCCATCCAAAACAGATTCCATTTTCAAACAAAATGATAAATATACAGAACAACCTCGAACTTCTTACCCCGGTAAAATTGGCACAATTGAAACTTTGTATTGGCTGTATCAGACCCCAAATATAGAGTAATAAATCTGCAAACCGATGTCACCTTAGAACTGACAGGCCTAGCTCTAAATTATAAGAAAGGAGTTGTATCAGAGATCAGAAGGAAAACAGTAGCTAGCACTTTCCATAGAACAACACAGAACTGGAGTTTACTATTCTTAAGAGTAAACAGGGAGCAATTTCAGTGAAGTGTCTTAGTTGGAATCAGAGACAAGTTACAGGACCAATTTTGGAATTTGGACCGGGTGACTGAGCTGCAACTCCAGAAAGTATCATGTTTCAGTATCATGTGGACAGAGGAGAACTAACATTACCATGCTTGTTAAACTGGCAGTCACTCAAAATGGGAAAGCGAGAGCACATAGATCAGCTCTGAGATTTGTACATATCAATAGATTTCATAAGATTCTATCTACCTGGTTATCTCTCAATGGCAATTAAGGATCTCTGAGTTAAAAGACAAATAAATAGTAAGTATTTGAAATGAATGTACTAATCCATCAGAAATTAGTCACACAGACATATTTCACCAGGATCTCATCTAAGTAATTCAGTTCATTTAGGGCATCCAATGAAAGCTGTATTTCATTTAGAGGGTGATTTTGGGTTCCCCACGTAATCCAAAGGGGAAAAGGAAAAGGCTTAGAGGGTGGATAAATGGTCTGATCAAAATTAACAATGAGTGACTAATCTACCAATTCTTCACATTCTTAATGTACAAATATCATTTAGAGTTCAACAAAGGGAGAAGTTAAACCCCAGACACAACATTATCACCAATCATGGAAACAATTGGATAACAGAAACAAAATTTGATTTAATAATTATCTTGTTCTAGCGGCATCTTCATGAATAAATCAACTAACTAGTAAAAGATGGCAAACAGTCAGCTTGTAACAGAAATCTAAATGCTAGACTAATGTACTCCAATGCTACATGACAAAGTATGGAAGAGCATGTTTACTGTCGTCGGTATATATCCCAGAAAGCTAGTCATCTTAGAAAAAACTGTGAAAAAGTATAGTATTAATCAACACAGAGCATTGGCTCATGTAGAAGGCCTTGTTTAGTTCCCCATCATCTCTTATTTTCTTTCAATTATGTGGAACAACATGTGCCTGCAGGAATCACCAATGAGATACCTAGGCTGGCCACTGTTTTCATCTCAAAACAGATTTCTCAATATGCACAGGTAGGATGTGAAGAAATGAGGTAATAAACTAATAACCAATTCACCATCCTAGCTCCAGAAACGAAATCCAGGGCTGGACAATGTCACTTTAGAGACTAGCTTTATTGGCAATTTCTCCTATAAACAAACTCTCGTGATGTATGAAAAGGTAAGCAAGCATTGCCAACGTTCAACAAGAGAGCAACAAACTAAACTAGAGAAATGATTTCTCAATAGTAACATATTAATCTCAACGCAAATGCACGAGATAAGTAACATAACGGACACCAGGAACGTGTTATTACATGTACATGCCGATTACACTTTTAGTCATCATCCAGTATATAACTACAACATGCTCTCAACTTGTAGAAGTTTACTAGTGTTCAAAAGAACTTAAATCACAATACACGAGCTTCTATCAGTCACCAGCAATTATCGAATTCAGCAAAATAGTAACTATCACCTAATGAAACAAGATAAAGACCCTGCATATGGCTGGAATATGCTTTCCATCGAACAAGAACAAAACAACGAAGTTTACTATGCATAAGAGTTAACAGTGAGCATTTCCAGTGGAATTTCTCAATTCTGGAATGAGTGATAAGTTTCAACATACATAATTAATGTGCTAAGAGTAGCTTGTTCCAGACCAACTTTAGACCTGTTGATTGAGCTGCAACTCCAGAAACTATTTCACGTTCCATCAATTTCATCTGGACAGAGGAGAACTAACATTACCATGTTTGTTAAATTGAAAGACACTCCAAATGGGAAAACAAGGGCTCTTATATAGACAAGCTCTGAGATTTGTAGAGATCAACAGATTTCATATGATTCTATCTACCTGGTTTTCTCTCAGTGGCAGTTAAGGATCTCTTTCAGTCAAAAGATAAACAATTAGCATTTGATATGAATGTACTAATCCATCAGAAATTAGTCCCAGGTTACTACGTTATAGACATATTTCACGAGGATCTTGTCTAAGTAATTCAGTTCATCTAGGAAGGACATCCAACGTAAGCTGTATTTCACGATAAGCAGATCCTAACATCTGTTTGTGATTGTGGGTTCCCCACATCATCTAAAATGAAAAAAGAAAAGCCTAAGACGGTGGAAATGGTCTTGTCAAAATTAACAAGTAATTACATTCTTTTGATCTTCTGATTCTTAATGTAGCAATATTATTTAAAGTTCAACAAAGGGAGAAGAAGTTCAACCCCAGACTCTATATTATTGCCAATCATGGAAATAATTGGATAATGGAAACAGTTATGATTTTAAAATTATATATTGTCATAGCAGGCATCTTCAAGCATAAATCAATGAACTAGTAAAAGATGGCAAACGATCAGCTTGCAACGGAAATTCTAGACTAATGTACTCCAGTGCTACATGACAAAGTATGGAGAAGCATGTTTACTGTCGTCAGTACACTGTACATATCCACAAAGCTAGTTATCTTAGAAAAATTTGTGATGAACTCATACTACTAGTATTAATCAACACAGAGCATTGGCTCATGCATGAGGCCTAGTTTAGTTCCTTCATTTCTTTGGAGCATGTGAAAATCATGTGCCTGCAGGAAGCAAATACCCCAATGAGATACCTAGGCTGGCCCCGGCTTTCATCTCAAAACAGATTTCTCAATATGCAAAACGTAACATATTAGTATCAATATGCACAGGTAGGATGTGAAGAAATGAGGTAATAAACTAATAACCAATTCACCATCCTAGCTCCAGAAACGAAATCCAGGGCTGGACAATGTCACTTTAGAAACTAGCTTTATTGGCAATTTTTCCTATCAACGAACTCTCGTGACATAGGCAAAACGTAAGCAAGCATCTACAACTTTCAAGTTTCAACAAGAGAGCAACAAAACAACTGAACTAGAGAAATGACTCTCAATGTAACATATTAGTATCAATTCAATTACACTTTATATAATCATCCAGTAGTACATAACTAGGAAAAAAAACATGGTGTTCAAAAGGACTTGAATCACAAGCTTCTATCAGTCCTGAGCAATTATCAATTGAGAAAAAACACTAGAGTGGAGAATGGTCAGCCATCATCACCTTGCGAAAGAGCTCTACAACTCGGAGAATCTAAGCTCAAGCATGAAATCAGCCTCGCCGTCGCCACGGCGTTGTGCAGCGGCAGCATCGATGCAACCGCCCGCAGCTCCACCGGTGATCTAAACGCCCAAAATCCACAATTAATTGACGAAAATCTCAAGTAAGCAGTACATTGAGATGTGAATTTAGAATTACCTTGAGAGGAAGAACCGAGTGGGTTTTACTGGGGATTTTGCAAACGACGTCGTAGCAGGTCTGGCAGGTACAGAATGCGTGGGCTTGGCAATGGTAAATTTCAGGTTTGAAACTGAAACTCTGAAAATCCGGCTGCATTTCGACGCCATTGTTAACGGAAAGTATGTAAGGCGATCGGATTCTGGACTTGCAGGAAAGGGTTTATGGGTATAACCTATTTCGAACTCGAATTCATAGTCGTTTCGGCATCGAATCGAATTCGGCTCAGCTCGATAAACTTCATTAAAAATATTATTTTAATAAAATTATATTTTTTAATTTTTTCATAAAAATGAATCGTTAAAACTTTTATTTTAACTCGAGATTGAACCCCTTCTTTTACTCGTTCAGATAACAGGTCGAGCTTGGGACTTGGCTCGATTGAACTCTAGTCACATTTCACAATACTCAGACTCGTAAAAGCTTATGCATTACACGGTACATGCTTTATATACATAAGTTCCTCAAACAAAATTAAAAGAAACTTGAAAAAAAAAGAAGTGACTTGAACGGAAAGAAATAAACGTAATCTATAATAGCTGTAAAGTAAGTGTGTATAAATACAAATAGTACAAGTGTTGAAGACAAATCGTATTGATAAAATTCAATAGATGAAAACTCTAAATCGGTCAATTTTTTTATTTTTTTTTTGGTGTTCAAGAAGAAGATAAAATTTGATAAATTAAGACTTCGAGGTTTCTAAGGTCAATTGTAATAAATGAAATATTAAAACATAAAAGAAAATGCATTGTTTACTCTATTTCATGTGAGTGTTGACGTTTGTCGTTCAATATAAATAAGTTTTTAGGAGACAGTTCAATATTTGTTGTTCAACGTAAATTCTGAAATGGTAAGTGTTTATTTACTATCTGAAAAGTTGTCTAGCTAGATAATACTTCTTTCGTCTCGAGTTCATCTTTCTGTGGGACCGGACACAAATATGAAGAGAAAATTGAATAAAGTAGTATATAAGTTGTTAAAGTATATAAAAATAGTGAATAAAGTAGAATAGTTGGTTGATAAAGTAGTGAAAAAATTAGTAGAAAATTTTCATTAATGTATGATAAGATGAAATTTGGACGGATTAAAATAGAATACAAGATGATAAAGTTGCAACGTGGGAGTAGTACTTAATTATTCACTTTAATAATTCATTTTTTATATTTATTCATTTTATTTTATATTTTTAGTTAAACGATATTCGATCTTTCACGCTCACGCACGCTCCATTAGTTTGATGGTGAAGAAAGTAAACGAGGAATCTATTGTAGAGATAGAAAGGAAGAACTAGTTAGCTAGACCGACCGATGAAGTCATCGGTCATGTCATTAGTAGCTAGCTAGGTAGCCAGATGCTTAAAAAGTTGCTAGTGACATAATTAATCATTAAAAAATGGCCGGTTCGTGATTGTTTACTGGCCAGTAACTCACTGTTGGAGCTACTAGTATTAATCATTGTAAATGAATTTAGTGTGCTACTGGCCAGTAACTTGCTTTATTTGCTAAGCATGTAGATTATTAAATTTTGTAAAGACTTCAATATGTACTACTTGCTGACTTGTAGTACGTGCTTTTTTCACCTCTATGTCATCAAAGTTGCATTTCCCTCCATGAACATCTAGGCCCGGTTCCTTATACCGTGGAAGTGGACTTCTCCCTATTTAAATTGAACATTTTGTAAAAAGAATTCAATTTCAATTGAAAAATACACTCAAATTCTATATAATCTGTCCCTTAGTGTTAAATCAATGAACCAAAATCAATTATTTAAAACGGAAAGCAATCATGTTTAGCAACATATTCAGTTTTCCTCGAGCTCAAGTTGCAGTGTTATGTTTTCACTATCATATTAGACTAATTCAGAATTTAAAAGTTTGATATGCAAAAACTATATATTATATAATTCATAAGGAGAACTCTTAAGTAATCGGAATTCGAAAATATTATAAATAAATAAATAAAATTAGTTTCGATATTACAGACGACGAACACTGCCCTAGTCCCCTCCTAAGTCCTAAGTCCGCCGTGCCATGTAGCCCTCGTGCAGTCGTTAATGAACTTTTGGTAAGAGCAAGATTTTATATATGAATATTTATTCATACTTCATAGTATATCATTTTCGAATAAGACCGGTCCAGTAGCAAATTCTAATCCAAATGCATCCAATATTATTTGTGTGGATTGCTTGTTAATTTTTATATACATATTGACGATATTGCGTGTCTGTGAATTGTGATGGCCAACAAATAAGTTCTTAAACTCATTCCCAAAAGCAAAGAAAAGACTAGTATCAACCATGTCACTCTCAGTTGAGCATCATCTTCGTCGACTTTTAAACTTGCAAACTTTAATTGTCTTATATATTTTTAAATATAGAGCTGATCATAACAGATTGTTGAAGATAAATTAATTATCTATATATATATATATTTAGGAGCAGTTTTTTATTGTTTTCGATTTGTATAGCACTTGAAATTAGATTGAATGAGAGAATTTCTTTTACTTTTTCTATTTTCCAAGCCAAAGAAATGCATTTCCCTCCTTTTCGTCCTCAATCTGGAAGGTTTGTCCTGGAGTGAATGAAAATCCTACGTACACCACGAGATTGGGAGACAGAGCTTAGAGATTATTTGTTGAACGCGGGCAAAGGATGACGTGCAAAGCTTCTCAAACTTGCATTCACGGAGACTATTTATGAGATTTGGATTGTTAGGAATACGTTCTATTTTAATATTAGCCCTGGTACTCCAAATAGTATAGCTAGGAAAATTATTGATAGTAGTGTTTGTAGAGCTGGTAAGATCCATGCGATGAGGCAACTGATTGATTAGAGGGGAAGCGTCTTACCAACTGATGGTTTAAAATGTGTTTACCAATATTTGTTGTATTAGCTTCCCTTTGCGCTTAATACAAAGCGTATTATTGATGGTGACTCGTATCCCCGACCTATTTATTAGAGGGGAAGCGTCTTACCAACTGATTTACACTTCGTTGTCATTGACATTTAAAATAACGAAGGTTCCCTACTTTTTAGGAATATCACATTAATAAAATCATGAAGCTAGAATTCAGTTTAGTTCATAGATGAATTTACCGACTATGCCCAAAATTGTTTACCTTTTTTTTTTTTTTTTGGTAATAAAATTGTGTACAATGCTCATAAGAATTATGATAAAATTCTACATAATAGGAGATTAGTTAAAATTTCTAATCACTTAATTATATTTTAAATATGACAAAATATTATTTCATGAATTATATTTAATTGATTTGTTTTTGTCTTTTTCAACCTATAAGACTCACGTAAATACTAATAAGAAGTAGGATAAAATCCCAATAGACAAGTTAAAATCCCTAGCTAATCACTTAGTTTTTATTGAAGTAGGATAAACTATTCCATGAAATCCGTTAAATTGCTTTTTTTGTGTTTTTTTTTTTAATTTCTTATCAAATAGTACTACCTCAAGCAACACATTTTCATGATGTATAATTCACTATTTACGATGAATAAAGTAATTAATTTATTGCTTAGTCATCCAATTGTTCATGAATTGTATGAAATTTCATGAAGATTGTTGGAGTTTATCTTATTGTTGGAAGAATTTGATTATTGATCAGACTCTTGGCTGCAAATACTGAATTAGGAGTCTGTTCTGATGTTGATTGTTTGGTGAGTTGCTTTTGAATTCTCATTTGGTTTGTAATATCTACTATGTCTTTTGGTATTGTTTTAGTTATTGTTATGTACACGGGTCCCCCGTGATTTCCTCTTTACGTATTAATAAAGTAGAAAAAAATTCTAAAAGAAAATAAAATTTGTTCATAAATCTCTCATTTATAATCATTTCTAAATAAAAAAAATTGTGATTTATCAGGCAAATTTTTTTTTTGTACACGACAATGAAACAATTCCATTTTTAATACGGTAGAACGGCCTTGTCCAATTTTAATACACTACAACAACCACCCTCGTAATTTATGTACTCCGGTTAATTTTCCGGTTAAATTGTTGATGTGGCAGTCGGAGTTCCGATTTTCCTCCAAAATACGTATATTGACCGTATTTAAGCGATTTTGACCAAAAAAGAAAAGAAAAATACATTATGAGGACATGTGTCGCAATTTCGTTTTACATTTCCATCACCATTTCAAAACTCCGGTGCCACATCATCCTTTTACATTTCCATCACCATTTTTGAAAACACTCTCTATATGTATTTGTCAGAGACCTGCCGCTTTATCATTAGCGTGCCACTCTCCACCAACCTCCAATCCAGTCTGTTGAATGTCGGTTCACAAGGATGATGAACAAAAGGCCGTCAGTGGGACGAACAATAGGTGTGAGTGTGAGTACAAAATTATCCGTCTTTAATGTAAGAATTGGGTATAAGAGTACTCACAAAAAGGCGAATGTATCTAGTGTAAATTTGTGATTCACATCGAAAGATATGTTGTTGAAGATATAGAAGGGTATGAAATGAAATGAATGATTAAGGTGCACAATCAATAGTTATTTCATGAATGGAGATTGAGAGTAAGATTCGGTGTCCTAGCTTTGATCACACAACGAGTAAATACTAACCAGACACTTAATTAGGCTCCTTCTAGAGAGAGGCACCCAACACTCCTGATTTTAAAGATACTTTTCAAATAGACTGCCTATTTAAAAAAATAGCAAAAATACTTTTTAAACGGAATATAATTTATCCTATATTTTAGGAACATATCATGAATCCTCATAGTTTGTCAAAATAAGGGTTGTAACATTCGTGTTGCTTTTAGAAATATTATACTCCATCCATCTCGGTTTCATTTACATGTGGGTCCGAACATAAGTTTTAACAAATAAAGGAAATAAAATATAAGATGTTAATAAGATATAAAAGAGATTGAATAATGTAGTAGATATGGTGAATAAAGTAGAGAAAGAATTCTCATTTCTCATTTCAAAATTGTTAATCTTAAATGTATATAGTGAAATTAATTCAATCATTTTCTTAGAATCAAGTAATTGATATTTCATTGTTAAATAAAGCTTAATTTTATTTTATACCTTCATATTTGTATGATTTATTGTTGAATAAGAATTTTTTTTGATATGCATGAATCCAGTTAGGAGGGTCTTGGATCTATGCTTGATATAGTCCCTTTACATGATCTTTGACGATGTTCTATGAATCTGTATTTGACGTGATTATTACAGTTCCATAAAGTAGAAGAGATACACATGAGCTAAATTGGTGATCCGTTGATTGTCCTTACATCTCTATCAACAACATTTCAGATGTAAAGACTTTCAATTTCCTTTTCTTTAGAGTTAATCACATCAATAACAATTATCACGATCTCCTCTTAAATTTGCTTATTATACATAGATACCAGTTAGTCAAACAATAATATTTAAGTCCTGATCGATAAACATCAATTACATCTAAGTCCACAGATTTGACTTTTGCGAATTAAAACCAGTAAAAGTTATTTCGACCCCTGTTAAAATATCATATTTTAGAAATAGCCAAACAACCTATACAACTAAAGTCCTTGGAGAAAACATAATTTTCAAATTCAACTTTCTAATATTCATAATATCACCCTTAAAATTTTAAGAGTTCAATTTAGTCTCTAGAACATCATGAATTCTACAATAAGGTCTATCAAATTCACAACTGCAAGGATTTTATAATTCGACAGAGATCATAATTTCATGTTCAAATGTATAGCAAGGGAATCTCGGAGAAGAAGACGAACGAAGGAAGAAATTGATCATAAGAGAAGAACGGAGAAGATGGTGAAAACAAACGGCGGAGGAGGAGGTGGAGGAGGAGAAAAAGAGACAAATCGAAAAAGAAGTGCCAAATCACAGAAGTAGACAAAGAACGGCGAAGAAGAAGAAATAGATTGAAGAAGAAGAACATAAAAGAAACATATCAGATAAGAAGAAGAACAAAGAAGAAACAGATTGGAGAAGAAGGAGAATGAAGAAGGAACATATTGGAGATGAAGAAGAACAAGGAAAAGATGAAGAAATGGGTAACTTTGATCAATTTTCTAAAAATTGGATAAAGGGGTTATTTGGTTTTGTCACAAGTTACTGTAGCAACTTATGTGGTCAACGGATTTTCAACTTATATGACCAAGATGTAATTGTTAGTCTGATGGGTATCCAGTCCAACCCGAATTCAACCTGTTCGAAATAATGATGCTTATTTTCGGCCTGGCATATACTTGAACCCAGTCTATACCTTTGTTACAAGTCGCGGCTGCAACATTTTTTTTTTGAAACGGCTAAAGGGTGACTCGAACCCCTAACCTATTGGTTGGAGGTGATCCGTCTTACCAACTGAGTTGCGCTTCGTTGTCATTTTTGTTTGCCTATAAAATGAAGAGGTGAGAAGGATATTTTGTGTTTCATTTAGTAAAAACTACATTTATTTGCGGCGAGGTGGAGAAATATGTTGTTAATCTCTAGGCGGAAAAATTCTCTTTGATCTACCATGTACTTTTTTGCTCCATAATGGACCTAGAGATCTAATACATTCTATGTGGGGAAAACTGTCTTCGTTATTCTCTGTACTTCCTTGATCTCCATAATGAAATCGAAACGGGGGGTGGGAGATCAGTTGATACTATATAGGTGGGAAACTTTCTTCAATCATTCTATACTTTCTTGATCTCCAAGATGAATTAGGTCGGGAAGTGGGGATATGACAGGTACTATTTAGGTGGAAAAACTCTCTTCGATCTTTTGTCTACTTTTCCTGTTCCGTAACAATACTATTGAGTCTCACAATTAAGTCCGCTAAAATTTAATGATGCACGCATCTCTCATCCTCCCCAATTTGGTCAACAAACAAAACCAGTCCTCAACTAAACTGGCTTTTTATAGTCTACCGTTATGCTGACTCTTCTCAATAATAAGCATAAGAAATCTATAATAGGCTGCTAACCCATGTAAATCGTTTATTAATTAATCCCTTACACGACACCATGCATCCCACTTTTCTTCTTCTTTTTATTTTTCTTTTTTTTAAACCTAACTTATAGAGAATTGTCATGAATTTGAAATAAAGAATTTCATTTTCATGCAATCTAAAATGTTAACTATGCAAATTTACAAGTGTCACTCAAAAATCATGAATAGAGTAACACTATTAATAGTTAATACAACATCAAAAATTGTAATTAATCAACGTGACTGCATAATTCATTCAGAAAAATACAAAATTTCTTGTTCAAAGATTGAATAGATAGAAAAGGATAACAAAAAGTTGAGAAACTTGGTAAGTGGTTCACCCACCGGAGTCCAAAGGCTACCTAAGAATCTCCGACGATCCTTCTTAGGATAAATCGTTACACACGAAAGCAAGCAATTTTAAAGAAGGAATCTTCCTAACTTTTATCGATCATCTTTCTGTTTCCTTGTTCACCAACCTTTCAAAAATCCAAATTAATCCTTCAGAAGAACAGTTACTAATTACAATCAATTGATAATCATCAATACAATATACTTTTCTCTGAATCTAGTCTATTTACTAATTAGATTATTAGGATAGATATTATTACTTTATTTATAATATAATATAATATAATTATAAATAGAGTTCCATGCAGTAGTATTAGTAGTACCAAAATCCATTTATAAGCCTCAAACAAAGCCATCTTATCATCTAACTAAATTAACCGCCACAATATTTCTCTCTCTTACAGATAAGTGATAACCAAAAAATGTTCCGGTTTTTCCGTTACAACACTACTACTCATCATCTTCATCTTCTCTTCATCTTCTCACTCCTCTTAACTTTCTCTCTCCATCAATTTCCCGCCAGACGATTACTAACAGATTTACCCGCCAAAAGTGTCACGTGGCATGCCTTCGCCCGCTTCCTGGACGCCGGAAAAGGCACGACTCACGACGGCATGGCCGAGCTCAAACGTTACTTCTCTCGCTTCGGCTATCTCCCTACACCACCGGAGAATCAGCCCTTCTCCAATTTATTCGACAAAGAATTCGAAAGTGCAATCGTCAACTACCAGAGGAATTTTGGCCTCTCGGAGACCGGAAAGCTCGATTCCAACACCATGAAGCTTATCCTCTCCCCTCGCTGTGGGGTAGCAGATTCGATTGGAACTCGGATTAGAACGACGAGGAAATTCGAACACTTCTCTGGGAACCCGCGTTGGGGCCGCCCAAGCTTAACGTACGCCTTTTCACCTACGAACCGAATTGATTATGTCAGCTTCTCTGCCGTCCAGGAGGCTTTCCGCCGCTCGTTCGAACGGTGGTCAGCTGCAATTCCGGTGAATTTCACGGAGGTGGAGGATTACATCGGAGCAGACGTCAAGATAGGTTGGTACAGCGGTGATCACGGAGACGGGGAGGCGTTTGATGGAGTTTTGGGAATTTTGGCCCATGCGTTCTCGCCGGAGAACGGGCGGTTTCATTTTGATGCATCAGAGCGGTGGGCGGTCAATTTCCGGGAGGAGAAGTCGAAGGAAGCGATCGATTTAGAGTCGGTTGCGACACACGAAATCGGGCATGTGCTGGGGATGGGGCACTCGAAGGTGAGGGAGGCGATTATGTTCCCGAGTTTGAGTCCGAGGACGAAGAAAGTAGACCTACAGCCGGATGATGTGGCGGGGATCCAGGCGTTATACGGGTCGAATCCAGATTATAAGTATGATGCGAGATTGGAATCCGATACGTCTTCGGGTTGTGCGGTGGAAGGATTATTGGTAAAGTGGAGAGTCATTATATATGTTATTGGGTTTTTGGTGCTTGTTTTCTAGAGGATTATGATGTTTTTTGTTTCTTTAAGTAGTTCATACAGGGCTGAGCCTTCATACAGATGATGATTAGTCTTAGGTTCTTTTTCTTTTCTTTCTTAGGTAATTAATTATAGGCTAGATTTTTACTGGTAGGGATTTGTACATGTAAATAACAATATATATATTAATACCATACAAAAAAAGATAGAAATTTAGCATAGAGTTTTGCTTTCTCTTGAGATTCAAGTTGCGTCTGGTTCTTCTTGATCCTGACATCTGAACTTTGATGAAGTGTCTTTCCTTTTGAGAGCGAAAAGGTTTGGACCTATTCGAACTTTTATGTGCTGAAAAGTAAGAGCAAACAAGATGACGTATCCCCGGTTTGCTTATGGACAAAAGAGAGAAAAATTCCATATGGAAACAGAGTTTTCCAGGGACTAATGAATGGTTTATGGAATCTGAAATCTGTCCCTGTCACGTCGGGAGCTTACCCGAACTCAAACCATGTTTGACAATGTCAATAATAGGTCTTTGGTGGGTCCGGAACAGGATCCAACTCGACACGATTGTGGCAAAACTCTAGCCCATACGATTTTCGTATAATAGACCATTTAACTAGTTAGATGTGGAAGAGGTTCGGATACGAAAAATGTACATCGAAGATGGTGTAAATACATCCTCGATTCGTGGCTCGGGGCCCAGAAAGAAACCTTCTTCGCCTTCCACCTAAGTTGCACAGGAAATGTTGGTAAACATAGTGGAAGGTCAATCGTCCAAACTTCAGTTTGTTCTGATGGAAAACCAAAACCTTTTCTTTAGGTCCTTTCAACGGAAAGTTTCAAGCGTACTAGAGAAAAAATACTCTCTTTTCTTTCGTTTTCCTGAATCTGTATTAGGGTTCTTCGATATAGAATTGGGGATTTTGCGATCTGATAGAGTCTTGTTAGGTTTTTGTGCGTACTTCTAAACATATTAACTCATGAGACCAATATTTTCTTCAATTACAATAGCTTGCATAAGAAGATAACTAAGTCCAATTGACTCAATTCGACAAAAAGTATCAGAACTTGATAATAATAAACTGCAATAAGATCAATATAGAATCCAGAAGCTGCCACAGATGAACTGCGCTTATACCTAGCTTCATCAATACACATCAGGATTCAAACGTCCCGAAATCAGCTTCCCCTGCTCCGCATTACGCAGCTGCAAACATAAACCATAGTTGCTAACCCTGAGCGTTCGCAACTCCTCCTGATATCTGCCCACCATCGGCTTCAACACCTCAACCTCCCGAATCTTGTCATCGTAATCCTTCTGACGCTCGTGCTGAATAGCTACAGCTCGTTTGAGGACCTGATTGTCTCGATTAACCGCCTCTACAGCTCGATTGAGGACCTGATTGTCTCGATTAACCGCCTCTATTTGTTCCTTGAGCACCGCATTCTCCTTGTTAGCGTTCTCCAACGCCTCGGTATTACTATTACCAACGTGCGAGCTTATGAATTTCTCCAGGTTCTGCAGTATGTTCGCGGCTTTAGATTTAGCATCCGCTATGCTCGTTGCAGTCGACATCTCATTTACGAGCAATTCGACCCATCCTGCTCCGTCGACTGGCAGGGTTTCTTGCGCTTCAGGCTCTTTGGAAGGAGGAGTAACAGTGTTCGACGGAGAACAATGGCGGAACTTCTTGTAAGTCGTCGGCCGCTCGTAAGAGGTAGGTGGGGAATCGGATCCGATATAGTCGTCGAAAGGTCGCTTACCACAAACCATTGCAGCTGCCATGTTTAAATTTTTTGATTCGAATGAGAAGAAAAGTTGGGTGAAAATTTTTGCAGGCATAGGGTTATTAGTGGACCGAGTATATATAGACCAAGAAACCGACCTTCTTTCTGTCTTGGAGGACAAGCCTTTGGTTTGCCAATCACAACTCGATTTCAATATCCAATAAATCCCTTTTCCAAAATAAAAATTGCCTTTAATGGCGAAGAAACATTAAATTTCTTCTTCTTAATATTTTTCTTTTAAATTCGTTGAAATTTTTAGTACAAATATCGTACTTTTGAGAGATGAAATTAAGTATCACATACTTTATTTGTTACAATCATAACAAATCTATTATAAAAATGTCAGATTTCTCTTTGTAACGATTTAAAAACTAATCGATCGAAACCTAACCATTTATCCGCATCATTACTCATATAATTGAATTAAAACACAAATCATACGAACATAAGATTATCAGTGTTGGCAGAGCACTTGTACAAATACTACATCAGTCCTCCAAAAAATTAAATAATTTAATTTTGCACGATTTAAAAGAAAAAGAATATAGTATCATGAAATTATGTAACTAAAAATGAATTTAAAATATTATTTAAATAGAAAATATACACGGTATAATAATGTATATTTGTATAATTAAAAATGAATTATAATGTTGAAGTTATTGTCATAAATAAAAATTAATTCATTTTGATGGAGGGAGAGAGGAGAGGTGAGTATTTTGTAATCACCAATAAGGGTAAGAGCGATAGTCCACCTGTTATGCCATTTATTCTACTCTTCCCGAATCCCTAATGTGGATTGTCGAATGTATTGAAGATGACTCCGAGTCTACAATAATTTAAAGCACTAGTTATTGTATAGTACTACCCGATTCAAATCCGGTGAGACTACCAGATTCCACCGGGTCAACTCTAATTAATCTTCTCCACAGAGAACGATTATTCAGCTTATAGCTTGTAGGCTATTAGTATTATTAAGTTAGATGAGAAAATCAAATGATTCCAAATGCCAATTACTCTACAAGTCTAAACCAGGCAAATTACACATGCTTCAAGTGAAAGCACGAGAAAACAAATTACCAAACATGCAGCAACAACATGATCTAGCAGTTCTAATAGGTATTTTGAAATGTACATCCTATCACGTCTCAGGGAAACGGAAACTTGGTGATGCTCTAATTCTGTATGGCCAACTAAAGCGATATATAAACACTTGCTGCTGCTAACTTAATTGTACAGTCAAACACCACGAGGACAACTAGCTCATTTTACAACTTGGAGCAGTATAAGTTATCCCGTCAACCACGATTATCATTCCCTGTCAAATGAAACAGGAAGAAAATTTCACGGTCAGTAATATGAAGGAAACAAGAACACTCAGCAAATAGTACAGAACTAGGCACTTTCAGAATTACCTCTAGGTGTGCCTCTCTGGCTTCTCTGGCCTTTATCATGTGACGAAGGAAACTTCGGAACAATCAGCGAGCTCTGCAGTCCTTCCAGTAGCTGGATAGAACAAGAAAGTAGAACGGTGAAATACATTAAGAGACTACAACTTATATTCTACAAAGTGAGTTCATGTATTGCACATGTCTAGTTTCCATCATGAACACACTAGGCATTAATAACTAAAAGAAGTCACAAGTTCAACTGTCGTAGCAGTCAAGAAGATCAAGCACGAAATGTAGCAGATGATGTAGAAGTGTCGGTTGGGATAGAGGAAGTAAAATTACCCGTGATGTAGGCTGTATGCGGCGGTTTGATCGGCGTGGCTCAGAGGATTCAGATATTGATTGGTCATGCGTCTCGGGTTTTGCCAACTTCACACTTGGAGGAGGAACTTTTCCTTTGTTAACACGATCAGGTTTAGCAGTCCTTACCAGTGCTTTCTTGCGGCTTTCTGTTGGAAGAGCTTGAGATGAAAATACAAATGTGCCTCTCGAGTTGTCTTCAACATTAGAAAAAGATCCAATTTCATTAATGATTTGCTCACCTGATTCATTGTCATCATTGCTTGAAGAGCCCTTGACTTGTTCTGTTGATGCAGCATCACTAGAAGTGGGCCGAGCCGCCGTCGAGTCACCTTTTCGTGGTAAGGTTCTAGATGGGACACCTGGCGGTTTACCAGACCTGACGGGCCTAGGTTTGGATTCAGGTATTTGTTTCTCCTTGAAATCTCTGGAGATGTTCCGCGAACCTCTAGAGCCAAATGCTAAAGGCAACGGATTTTTTGCTGGTGCTGTAGTTCTCTTGGCCTTCTCAGAAACATAATGCTGGCTAACGTCCATAAATTTTCTCTTCTTTCCAGGCTTAGGGACTCCAAATATAGTTCTAGGACCCTCTTTCTGCAAACCTGACCTCTTTGTCCGGACCTTACTCTCATCCCTTGTAGTACCAATATTAAACACACTTTCATTGGCAGACAAAGGCAGGTTTTGTTCTTCAGTTCTCCCACCCTCTGCAAAACCAATATTTTGGGCAATCTTGCTCTTACCTTTTGACTCAAGACCACGACTTCCTAGTTTAGCTCGCTTCTCGACTGGCATGTCACCCTGAGAAAGGAAGATGATTATGCAATTAATAATTGAGGACAACAATAGCAGAATGGGAAGTACATAAGACCTGGGAAGGGCCATAAGTATGATATAGACCTGGGAAGTGCGATTGTCTCCTGTTCTGCAGCACTCGGACCATTGGCCATCACTCCAAAGTAAAGATGGCCGCAGATGCCACACTTTCACAGTTAATGCCTCCTCATCTGCATCAACCACAACACATATGTGTATAATCATTTTTCCCACATTTAAAAGCACCACATTGCATTATTATTTGAGTCTGAAACCATGCATACCTGGAAAACTGACAGTCAGAGCAGTTGGATCTTTTTCATTCATGCCTGTGATTATACCTTCACGCCAGCTGTAACATACAGGCACAGAAAGATGAATAACGAAGTGAGCTCAATCTGGATGCAGAACCCAGCTAATTGTATCATTAATTCACAAACTAGACCAAGTACTGCTTAAAAATGAAGGAAACCATAATCAGCAATTATTTATCCTTGGAATCTGACAACAGCACTGAAGATCCCGTACGGTTGTTTTAGATCTGAAGGAAAGAACTTCAGAGTCGAGAGATGAAGAGGCGTCATTAAATTGAGCATAGTGCGCACACACACACACACACACACACACACACATGTATCTTTGCATTTGAACAGATAATTAGATATGAACATAAGACTACTTCTCAACTAAAATCAATGAGTGTATGCCAGAATCAGAGTTAAATTAGAAAACTTTGAACCTATGTAAACATACTTGTAAAACAGTAAACTGATGTGGGAGTTATACAGCTATATCCAAGCATTAACACGTCAACTTAATGTTAACACATTAGTTATAAATCCAAGGCTGCTCACCAATCTTTCACCCATGCATCAACTCTGTCTCCAACAGACCAATCATAATCATTAATAGCTGCTCGACGTCTCTTCCTTGTCCCTTCAAATTGCATAGCAGTCATAGGATGGGAAATTCGTATTATTGGAGTTTTCCCACCTCGACCTTCTAATGAGACCCACTCCGTGAGCTTCCCAGAGCCTATAAGAGCCCAACGTGAGGAAAAAGGGGGTTAAGAAAGAGAAAATTACAAGAATACAATCCTTCACCAAACCAGCCACTATCGTATATCAGTTTCAGTTAAGCAGCTAGACGTTACTGACATATGAGTGAACACTGAGACAATTGACATGCATAATCGAGTCGACATAAATCAAAACGTAAAATGGAGCATGAGGTAATTTCAATCTATCATCCACACAAACCTCAACGACTTCTAAATAATATTAGTGCACTAGATTAACATGCTACTCCTGGCAGAGCTCCATCTGGAACTATTACAGGCCCATTGCCCTAGTTAGTCCAGAAATGCCCAAAATACTGCGGGTATGCCTCACCCCAGATGGAACTCCTAAAATTTCAAATATGAGTCCAACACAAATTGAATGAGCCACACATAAAATATATCAGAACTGCCATGGGCATATTGGAGAATTCAAAAACAAAAGATATTAGGCTACTTAATTCCGATATGTCATCTTCCCATGTCTTGATATCTCGACCACATTTGTTAAGCAAACTTTGCTAAATCCAGTTGCTCAATTTGTCATATGCAATATTTAAATTCAGAACTTTTAAGCAACTGTTAAACTGTAGAAGATAGAACTAGAAAGAGATTTTTGCTTCTCAATTCTCAAACCTCCCCCAAATTTAGAGAGCCTAATAACTTTCCAATCTCATCAATCAACATTGATTGGGTCAAGAAAAAAGTAGGTTGAGACAAAATCAAATGACAATTTTCATATCCTGAAGCTATTCCTCCGCTGTGGAGAATTAGTGTTATTTTGATGTATTGGGAGTGGAGCTGCAGAAATCAGCTTGGGTTGAAACAAAAAAAAAAATACTGGAGGGTATCTACAGTTATTAGAGGTCCAGGGTAAAATGCAGTGACTCTATCAGAAACGTGAAAGTTTTTAATCATTTTTAGAGAAAGGGGCAAAAAAGCAATGTAAGATGTTAGTCTTAAGAAGATGGTGTTAATCCAGCAATATGTCCAAAAAATCACATGAAATGGAAGGTCTCAATGTCCCCGTAAGTCGTACCGTCTAAACTACTATTATCCTTTATAGGAAAGTATTTATGAAATTCAGGAACTAGCAAAACAGACCAGCAAAACACTCATTCACCCATTTGTAATTTCAGAGCTCAATCAACAGGCATGATACACGAATGGTGCAACAGAAATATTTGGAATACTGAAAACAGTAAAAGAAAAGGTTATAAGTATCAGTGACATAAACTACGTCGAGGCTTCAGTTGTTTAGAAAAGCAATCAAAATTTTGCTTTAGATTCACATATGATTTTACTTCCAGGCAGAGTATATGTATGAAATAAGAATTCCTTGTATTTGTTAAAAGCAAGAAAATGTTTCTACCCTACAGTCCAACAGAGATGGCTTTCATTTTGCCGCACACTAACTTCATGCAGATGTGTGCACAACATAAAGCAGCCTGGTTGGAGCAACAGAATCAGATGGATGACAGGGACATTTCAACTTCAAGCAATCAAATTATATTCCCATGATTCACATGCATTGGTCTTTTATTTTTATTTTCACTTAGAAACTCATGAAAAGAAGAAAAAACACTGCTGCCTACAAAATACACATAACAGCCACTGACCATTATCAGCTTGAAGTTCCGAGTAACAGACAAGGGCTAAATCATTCACTACACTCAATACTCTTCCTGAGAACCAGGCCTTCTTATCATCAAACTCTTTAAGAACCTGCAAATATTAAGCAACTAACACTTTTTACTACAAATTGATAAAACCATGATAGCAAGACATTGACACAATTGGACCAACTGTAAACCAGATAACTGAAATAAGCATAAAACCATTCGAATAAAAAAGAAAGATAACCAACCTCCACAATAGAATCATCTTCTATGTTTGCATTAGTACTTTCATAAGGGTTAAAAGAGCTTGATCTTAATTCAGTATCTGGTACAGACACAGTGGAAATGACATCAGCAGGGTCCAATACTCTTTTATCTTTTTTACTTTTTGAACTCATTCCGTCATGCTTGAATGAAGATATGAGATTCTCTTCTGCATTTGCACTATCGTTCCCAATATGACCCAATGTATCTGTTTGAACAGGAGCTCTGGCACGCCCAGTATCGTTCACTACCATATCAGGCTCGCTTACGTTCTTTGAAACACTAGGAATCTCCTCGGCATTTCCGCCAGTAAACTTTCCAGGTGTAAGAGCCATGTTCGACACTTTCCAATAATCTTCTGGCCCAGCTTTCACTAACTGATTCAAGGAGAATGGATCACCCATACCGACAATTTTCCCAGTGTGTGAAACTGCTTCTGCTGCAAGTTCGGCTGCCCTTACAATAGCATCAAGACTTTCTGCATGCCTTGAGGCATTTGACGCAGCCTCAACCCTTTTCCGAGCAGCCTCTCTAGCAGCAGATATAGTTAGAGTGGAGGAATTATTGCTATCACCTCCCCAAAAAGTGGATACAGGTGTAGTGTTCCCAGAACTAGAAACAAAACCAGTATTATGACCAGGGGTACTTGCAGTTCCATGTGTAGTAACTGCTTCTTCAGCCATCTGTTTTGCTTGCATTGCAGCATTAGATGCAATCTTAGCAGCTGCAGCGGCCGCCTTTGCAACAGATGCAGCCGCAGCTATAGCAACAGCAGCAGATGCTAATTTAGCTTCAGCATCTGTCGTCATGCCTGAATTCTGCTGCTGATCCAACTTGTTCCACACACCTTGACAGTGACTGACAGCTTCAGCAGCAAGGGTTGCAGCCTGCTCTGCTTGTAACTTTGCCTCTTTGACTTTGTTAAGACTCTCCAGGCCCAGTCCCATCTTATCCACCCCACCTCTTTGCTGATCACTTGAAAGTGAAGGCAATGTCGCTGTGTAAATCTGATTTGGCATAAACGTAGTAGATGGAACAGAAACCGGTGTAGAATAAAGGCAACTGCCAATTGTAGTAGTAGGTTGTGTATCTGCCTGATTCTGAGCAACCAAAGCATTGTGATTAAATTCATCTATTGCAGGAACCTTCTTGTGCAAATAATTAGCCTCTAAAGGAGTAGAGACAGTATCCACAGGAGCAGTCACAGGGGTCTGTACAGCATCAACACCAGAAGATTTTTTTCTCTTTCTAGTTTTCGTTCCAGCAGAAGTCTGGTTAGTTGATTCAGTTACTTTTTTCAAGTCTACAGGGGCAGGAGTCCCAGCAAACACAGTAGTAGCCCCAGTATTAATGGCAGGAATTGGTACGTGCTTTTCCCGAATCTGCGATGATTCCTTAACCGGGATCAATTTGACTGGTTCCGTAATCGGAGATATGGAATGATTAGGGCGAAAATCAAAAGAAGGAAGTTTAGTAGAGGCAAGCCAAGGTAAAGGGTAAGAGGCCTGTGATGGCCAAGTGGTAGTATGAGCTGTGAAATTTCGTGCTGGTGGAGTCTGGTAAGGATGCAACGGAGAGCCACTTGAATACTCAAATCTACTCATACTGCTAGATGGGAGACCCCCACATGATGGGGTGGATATATTCCACAGGGGAGATTGAAGAGTAATTATGGGATTGACAAGTGGAGAGGGGCATGCCTTGTCATTTGCCCGGCCGATCGGTGTCGAAAGAACTTCACTATGAGAGAAACCCTGTACACTAGTTTGATCTGCCGCTTTGGTAACACCTACATCAAATGATGCCAATTCATGATCAGCCAATGGTAAATTAAACAGATAGCAGGAAGGAGGATAAGATACCTGCTCGTGGTTGTAAAGGTGTTTCACTTTTATTTTCTTGGAACTTATTACCATGTCGCCTTTCAACACAGGCACGCCAAGATGGCTCCCAAGAGCTCCTGCCTCCATCTTTGAAATTTCAAAAAAAAAAATAAATAAATAAAGGACGAACATAGAAGTTAACTTTCGAGTTGATGGCAGCAGAATTATTAGCTATGTCAGAACAAGCAGAAACTAACTAACCAGACATGCCAAAGGCAGAAATCATACAGGCTTCATCAGGTGCTCCTCCTTGTCTGCAACACCATCACACCAAATAACCAAAAGATCAAACAACAGAGAACACTGTAGTTTTTATTTGGTGCTAAAAGACAAGTAATAACTATGAGAAAGAACTTCCAGCTCACATGAGAGATCCATAAACAAAGATTTGAGCTCGAAGTTGCACTTGCTGTGAATCTGTAAAAGGCTGGTGAAAAGCTACAGATGATGGACCAGCCGTATTCAGATCTGGCAAGCTAGGCGTTGAAACAGAAACACCTCCTGTTGGCTTCACAGCACTGTCAAATGTTATAAGCTGACCAGCCGCCACTGAACTCAGAAATGTGGTCGATTTGTCCAACCGCTCAGTCTGTTGCAAAAATGTTTCTTTAGCCAGATTTCCCTTTTTTGCACTTTCTTTCCCAGGTTTACTGTTGCGACGTCTTGGCTTACGAACAGAAGAACCTTTCACACCTTCAGATGGGGACGGCCCCCCAGAAGGCATTACAGGAGTCGACTGGGAAATTTCATTTGTTACTACATCTTTCTGGCTCCTGCCAGATACAGAAGGCAATCCTTCCCCAATCTGAAGCAAAAACCATGGCAAGAGCACCAGAAGATAAATATAAAAACTTAAAATTAAGGAGTAGAGAGAAAATAAAAAACGGCAGATACAAGTTATGTAACTTCATCAAATTATCTGAAGATGGCAAGAAAACAAGTACCGATGGAAGAACAGCTTGAGCTCCAGGAACTGATTGGAAGGCCTTGGTAGAATCTTCAATAGACTTGCCTTCCAGAGGCCTTATGTCAAAAGTAAAGGTATCCTCTTCTGTGGAAAGAGTATCTATTCCTGAATTTGTGGAAGTTGGAAGACCAACACCAACACCCTCCATATCAGTCTTACTTTCAAGACTCGCTTTCTTATTTACGTCACATTGTGGTGGAACAGAACAATTTGTGAAAGATGCACCAGGCTGGTTAGGTTCTCCAATTTCTGCAACAGATCCATTATCTGCAAGGAGGCCAAGTATAGAACGTGTAGTTAATTATTATAGGTAGCCCCCGAACAACAGAGTGGTATGCATACAAGCTGTATGTTAACTATCAGGGTCACATTCTATCTAAGCTAGCATATGATAGACCTTAAAAATAGGAACAACAGAGTGGTATGCATACAAGCTGTATGTTAACTAGCAGGGTCACATTCTATCTAAGCTAGCATATGATAGACCTTAAAAATAGGAACATGAGCCATCATCAAAATCACATGCTACATACCCCAAGTCGTGTGCTCTTTACAAACAAGATCTGACCATTCTTGTGAATTATACAACAGCTCAGTGGAAATTAGAAGGTCTAGGTACAAAACAAGATTCGGATGAGTAAGCAGGCAAATATAAATAAGAAACCACTATTTTGCCACTCTGGGCTACCCACAGCACCAAGATCAAAAACGGGCGTGCGTCGGGCTACAAGTTTCAATAAGATATTTTGAAGGGCATGCATAGTGGATATGCTTGTGTGTGTGTGTGTGTTGTACCAAGTTTCAACCACATTACTCGAAAGATATTTTTACAGCAAAATTAGAGAGAAACAGGCTTCTCCTAGAACCTTGTCCTCAGTAGGTCGTCAATACTCAGATAATTGCCATTTAGATGGAAAATGCTACATTCAGACCCCATAAGCTAATATTATCATTTAAAGACAATGCACTGTTAAAATGTTGACTCGCATTACATAACCCTAGTCTACATTATATGTGCAGTGCCCACTTTTAACTATCCAAGACTGCTTAACAGTGACTTGTGAGATAGTAAGCCTTATTGCACCTATAGGACATGATAACACATGATGGACAAAGGTAACCATGGATATAGAATTGTAATGAATGTGTGGGTGTTTCACTCACCTCGACAATATTTAGTAAGCTTCTGAAAGGTACACAATTAATTTACCTGAAACTTTGGAAGAATCCGTCAACTTACTTCCTTCTATATTAGATTCCAAACACTTTTCAGTGAGTGCAGCCTCTGAATCAGCAATTTGCACAGTCAAGTCACTGGTACGATGCTCCACCTTCTCAAACAACTCCTGTGTGGCTTCATTAGGAGCAGTAGAATAGGACGTCTCAGGCAAGGAAACAGACATGTTGTCCATCTCTGCTCCACCAGCAGCAACAGAATCAAGCATTGTGTTTCTTTCATGTACGCTCCCAGTGGCAACCTCAGCTACCACTACCAAGGACTCCAAGGAACTTGATGTACTCAGTTGTATACCAGATTCCAATTTTTTATTCTGATCAATATCAAGGGGAGTTACAATCTGCTCATGAATATTAGCTAATTCTTTGTCTTCAGGGCAAATTGATTTTTCCTTTCCATCTTCAACCTTACCATCCAATGCTACATGACAATTAAGCACAATGGAGTTATGAAGTGATCATACCGAATGCTAAAATTAAAAGATAAATATATAAATAGCATGAACATACCACGACCATTCCCAACAGGAGCGTTAGATTGTGATCCAGCAGCGCTCTCAAAATTTACTGCGAGTTCCTTGCCTGAAATATCAAGCCCCGCAGCGTTTTCACTGTCATCACAAGTCACATTACTAGCACCAAGTGGCAACTTCTGACCATCTTTTTCACAGGCAAGAACATCAAAGTCACCACCCTGACCATCAGCCTGTGTAGCTAAACTATCGTCAACCTGCATGGAACCATCTTCTGCACATGTCTCTGATACATCAAGATTTACTCCCTGAATTTCAGTCTGGATAAATAAATTATCATCACCCTGCATTACACATGTTTGTGCATCTCCATCCAGTAGCAGGAGGGAGGTACGGGCCTCATCCTTTGTGCTCTCTTTATGCACAGTAGCAGCTTCTATGACCTCTCCCATGCCCTCAAATCCCAATTTCTGTGAATCGGCAAAGGAGGAATCTTGAGAATTCCCAGGATGACCTGTATGATTGATGTCGCTTTTACTGTCCTGTGCTGATGGACTGCCAGGATAAATTTCAACTTCAACAGCATCAGCCTCTGGATGATCTAATGGTTGGGCAACAGAAACCGGCTTTAGTTCCACACTAACACTGATTTCAGGCTTATCACCACTATATGTGCCATGACCTTCAGACACCTGCTTAATTCCTGATACTGAATCAATTACTGCAGATCCACAACTACTTCCAATTGTAGGTGCAATATCAACCTTGCCACAATCTTCAACTGAAGATACAGACTCCCTCCTATCAGGCATACTTGTGCCAAAATTATTCACTTGCACTGCAACTATACGCTCTTCATGTAAGGATTCTGTCACCGGAGTAAATTCTATAGAACATTGAGTTTCTGAATTAGTTTGAACTGTAGTATCATTATAGATCCCATCATTTGTGTTAACATCTGCCCTGTGCTTATCCAATTCCACATAATTTGACTTTGAAAAATTCATATCACTAATTTTTTTCTGATCATCCAACATTGCATCATGTTCCTCACGAGCACTCTCATTATTTTCAATCCCTAGTTCTGATACAGGGAAAATATTTTGCACTTGTTCACTTGAGGAATTTTTCATCAACTCGTGGTTTTCCCCTTTAATGTCACTCATTTTACTATTCATGTTATCCAAATTCGTAGAGGGTATAACTGAACTCTTATCATTATCATCAATACTCACTCCAGAAGAAGAAAGATTATGCTCTGTAGCATGAGACGCGTGTTCGTGGCAGACACCCTCACCTCCTGCACTCTGATCCAGCGCAGAAAGATTATGTTCAGTATCTACAGGTGGCAACATATGATTAACATTATCAACATCACCAATTTTATCACAGGACCTTAAATTGGTCCCCACCTGCCCCGTTGAGTCCAGCTGACCACCCAGACCCGATTCTTTGACCATACCTTCACCTTGGACCATTTCTTCCTGACCAACCGACTTCAATAGCATTTCAACAGATTCAGATGATGTTGCCTCAGACCAGACATTATTACACCTCGACAAAGCACAAGAGACTGTGGAAGTAGAACAGAACCGTATTCCGTTGCCTCCCCTAGAAAAATCCTCGATCCACTGATTATCGTCCTGGCTGGGTATACCGAGAAACACTTCGTTGTCAACTAAGCTATCAAATCTTAAATTTCCTTGGAGATTGTCATCAAAATCAAATTTAGGAAGAACAAATGGTCGAAGAGAAGAAGGTAGTTTCGAGCTTTCTTCACCAGCTAAGTGAAGATTCTGGCTTTCATAATCATTGTCATTATAATCCATTGGTTTATTCCTGGAGGGGAAATGGATTCAAGTATGTCACTATAAAAATAAGTAACCTCAAGTCATGCTGACAACGTTGTTGAGTTCATTATGACATCAAGGTAACAATAAAAGTGTATACAAAAGAAGATAGCATTGCAATAATGATGTTCGGCAGAAAGCAACAACCAACAAGTTTTTTGTCATATAAGAATCCGCCAGCTCTTGCAAATTTTTAAAAAGCTTGTGCAATATATTTTCACCAGGAATCGCATTAGTGTACATCTATAACCTTTATCTATACCATTCCGTAAACTAAATCCGCCCAGAAAGTTAATGTTACACAAATGGGTGGTTTTACACCGGGGGAAAAAAAAATTATCAGAACCATGAAGTTAATGTTACATCTCACATTACTCAGTGCCATGACTTGTAGACAAAATTAACTAATGTAAATATGAAGAAGATTAATTAATCAATTGAATTATATGCAGCTTTTCAAAAAAAAAAAAAATTACCACATAAAACAAACATTAATGCAAAAAATATACTTCCATGGCTATCTTTTCACGTAAATTATGCATTATGTTATACTTCATCAAACAAACACTCGGGTAACCACCTGTCATTGATATCAGTTGAGGAGAAATATATAAGAGCAGTGAATAAATAAAACTCCTCTTCCTGGTTTTACAAGGCCAGAGACTAGAAACCTACACGAACATGAAGGACTATTTACAATAATAAAAAGCCATAGATATTCCTATATTACAGTAAAAGCATATGTTCACCCTACAAATTCCCACACATACTGTGACACGACGAAACTCCAGATAAAACGGATGGGAAAGCAAGTTATAAGCTCCACACTTAGATTTGAAATGAGATTGAACAAGTAAACACTAAATCCCAAAACTCAAACAACGAAATGAACAAACCTCCTAGTTGAAATTAACATGCTAGTCTCCAGCATAACCTAACTCCATTTTTTAACCTATAGGAACAAATAGAAAGAGAAGAAATGAAGAGTACCAGAAGAAGTAAGCAAAAAGAGGCTACCTCCCTCCATCCAGTGAAGAAATCAGTTCAATTCACCCCTAAACTGAAGCAAAATCGAGCAGCGTTCCTTCATAACCTTTGCTAAACACTCCAAAAAGCAACAGTAGAAAAAAACCCTATTCTCCCAAATCGTGCCAATTACTTTAATTTCCCAACTATTTAGCAAGCAAGTAAAAAAGTGCAACACAAATTAACGAACGGTGAGGAAGAAAGGAAGAAGAGAGAGAAAGTGAGTGTGGTCTGGTAGTAGAGAGAGAAAGCTGAGCAGAGAAGAAGAAGAGTGGGTGTGTGTGTGTTCAGATGTAAAGCGAGCGAGGCGTTTTTTACTTGCGTGCGTTTGTTTCTTTGTTTTCAAAATCAGTGCGGAAGAAGAAACTAAGTGAACACGTTGTGAGGGTGTTCTAGTACAACATTAATTGACGTGTACGCTTGTGATTGGTTCTTGTGCGAGAAGAGAAGGCGATCCCGTTGAAATTTTAGTACACTTTATTACTTTAGAGTTTAGAGTATGAAATTTCTGGGTACTATGGAGAACAATTTTGACTTCTTTATGGATTAGTACAGGAATATTTCTTTTCAGCATTTCAAAATTGTTTCAATGGAATTAAATATTTTTCTTAATAATGTTGAATAGAGTTCTAATTTTGGTTGGGTGGGAAAAAATGACAATTTTGTATTTACTTTATGTGAATTCTAAATAATTTAAGAGTGTGATAAGTCCATCAAAATTGCATAGTGTCACATAGTTTAATGGATAAATCTATAATTTGTTTTATGGATTCTAAGTCTCTCACACGGATATAACGACGGATTGCCTTTAGCAATTAGTCGCTATTATCCGACGTCAAATTCGAGTATTCTTATAATACACACTTCTTATCGTGTGGGATCGTTGTCATTGTTAACACATTGTTACTGCTGGAAATAAAGTCTTTTTGTTTTCACATGAGACAGTTGTGATACTATAAATTACGTCTCAAGTCATTCCATTGAAAGTATAAAATTGTCCACTCATAAAAAATTAAAATTAAAATGAACTTTCAATTCTCAAGTCATTCCATTGAAAGTATAAAATTGTCCACTCATAAAAAATTAAAATTAAAATGAACTTTCAATTTATTTTTCAACCAAAACTTTCCACAACCTTCAATTTAAGAATTGCATGAATGTTCTCGACTGTCATGACGATTGGTTCCATAAATTGATTTCAATTTATAAATCTTTGTACTCTAATCGAAATGTAACATGAGGCATATGTGCAGTTATTTTTATTGTTTAAAATTAAGTTTATGTATGTATGAGGAATTTTATAATTTTATATAATATATGTATTTCTAAAATTATAAATTAACTTTAGAATTGTTTAATCTTCACATATGCCAGATTCTCAATATAATAAACTAACATTAAGACAGTACAAATGCAAATCAATATTATTGCAATTAGCCTATCCAAGACTTGTAGAGTTGGCTCTGTTGAATAAAAGGGGTGAGAATATCCCCTTAGTCACATGTTCAAAGCCACAATGAGCAAAGTCATGTGATTGTATGCATTATGGGTTCGAGTTCGTCATTTTAATTGGATACATTAGTTACAGGGGTTTAGTTTCAATGTCATCCAAATAAAAATAAAAATAGCATGATCAAGTGAAATATATCGGTTTTACTTGGCTTATCTTGAGAATATTGAGTTTACTCAATTCTAATCATCTAAAAAAAATCTCTATATTTCCAAATTCAACTTCTCACTTTTAAATTTACAACGTTAAATTTTAATTACTCATCAATTGATGAAAAATATATCTCATGCTCTATTAAATATTATATTTACTATTTTTCTTTACTTTGTTCAATTTACTTTTTACTTTATTATCATTTAATTTTGTTCTTAAAATGTATCCGGATCACATGTAGTAAAATTGGGGACATATAGTAATAATTAATGTGAGGTATAATGAAGAGTTTGAGTATGTTGAATTAACTCGAGTACTTGATTTACAGTCTATTACTCAATTCGCACGTACTAACAAAAAGAGAGAAAAAGCTGCCTAGTCAAGTGAAGTATAAATTGTACTCCTATAGTGCATGTTGAATTCGCTCATTTGTCCGTCTTCCTGAAAATTGAAAAATTACTAACCAGATGTCACTACACTCGTCACAATTGCGAAAGTGATGCCGTCAACTGGAGAAATAATGCAGCTATAAATATTCAATCTCCTTCACCAAGCCCTATTCACCATCTCCCCTCTCAATCTCTACCCAAATCTCATACTCCGTTCGCCTTCTCAATTGCCACTACAAATCCGAACAGACATGTCTTCAGCTTCAAACGATAGCGATCCTGATGGAAATTGCCTTGCCTATGCTGCCAGAGACCCTTCTGGATTTCTTTCTCCTTACCAGTTCTCTCGCAGGTATCTTATCATCATGCTCTTCCCATGTTATCTTATAGCTAGTTTTATTTACATTTGCAACCAATTTCGTAACAATCGAGGTAGAGCACGATATTGAATTGACTCCTCATCGTTTTGGTTAAGTGGCTGATAGAAAAACTGGAACTGGAATCGATTCGAGATCTCAAGTTTAAATTTTGTGAGTGATTGTGTTTTTTCTCAAGAATAGAATTTGCTCAGAATATCTAGCGTAGCACCCCAGTTCTATAGAGGTTGAAACCAGACAGCGTATAATATTGGAGTATTTATTATTAGAAGTATAATTAGATTATAACTCCTTAATATTAATACTTAGAAGTTAGAAGTATTATTGAATTAGAATTACTTTATATATATATATATATATATATATATATATATATATATGAAATTGATGAATAGATCGAAATAGTGAGAGTACAAGAAACAGAAAGCTACACGTGATTATATAGAAAAAATAAACTAAATATTTAATCCAACTAAGAAACAAAAACTAAACTATACGAGAAGATGTTTAATACAAAACACAATATGATAAAATACTAAGTAGACCAGGAGATGAGTTCCTCTTTAAGTCGAAGTCAGTCTTGTTATACATCTTGACACCTCCCCTCAAGAGGAATATGGCAAATGTTCATCTTGAATAGAAAACGGAGAGAAAAGAATATCCATAACAATAGTAGAACATCCCAAAGCAGGCAGAGACAGAGACAACTAGAGCAGGTATAGATAGAGATTCATCAGGAATAGACGGAGATATAGAGACAACATGCATTGAGGGACACATCTGGCATAGATAGATGAAATCAACGTATGGCCACATAGAGTAATACCCAAAGTAGGTATATATTGTATATTAAACTATACAAAGGTAGGCTCAGAGTAGGTGGAAGGGGGAACAACAATTGATCACAGAGAGATAAGCCTAGTAAGCATAGAGGTGATTGACAACTAATCACATAGAAAAAGGCCAAAAGGAGGCAAAGAGAGGGACCAAAGTAGTCCAAGACTAAGAAACCATAAAAAAAGTGTAGTAAGCCTAGAGCAGACAAATAGGGACCAGAGTAATCCAAGATCAACTTTAACAGTTGGTATAGAAATTACGAGGAGGTGAGATAGGAACAACAATATGTTGTTGAGTGGAAGATCCAGAATGTTAAGATTTAACAAAAGTGATGTATTTATGGTACGGAGGAGTCATGGGTAGAACCAGAAGTAGCCATGACGGATTGCTAAAATTGTAGGTGACAAGATCCTTGTAGTAGATTGATCAATAGCCATGTAAGTCTCCAACGAGCACTGGTCAAGTCTCTCCTCTTTCCTTCAATGAAATTTGTGAAGAAAATACAATTTTCGTATAGCTTGACATCACAACGCAATCCGAGGAAAACGGAGTTTCCCAGAGATTCAGTTGTTGCATCATTAAGAAATTTTGACAGTAGCAAGATAACTCATGGAACTACAATATGGACAGTAGAAATTGGAATCAAATCAGATTTAATAGGTCGAATTGCGTTCTCAATTAAGTAACAAATTGCTGAAAATTATGATCCGATCTCATATGATATCTTCGCCAGAACTCTCATATACAGAACCTCACGTTCGACATATTCATGTATATACATAACCTCACGTTCGTATACCTCTTTCGAGTTCTCCTCTGATCGAATGGTCCACTTCTGTCGATCTCCTCCCGTGTTCGAACAGTTTTCTTCAATCTGTCGAAATTCTCATCTGATCGAACAACCCACTGTTGTCGATCCCCTCCAATGTTCAAACAGTTTTCTTCAACCTGTTGAACTTCTCTTCTGATCGAACAACCACATTGTCGATCCCCTTTTGTGTTTGAACAGTTTTCTTCAATATGTCGAACTTTCTTCTATCTTCTTGTAATTGCCCGCAGTTTCGTTCTCATGTCCATCGATCGCCCCAGCCTGTTCGATCTTCATCGACCGCCTCAACAATTGCTTGTGATTGTCGATCGCCCTCTTCTCCGACGGACAATCCTCCGGCCAGGTCTTCTTCTTTTGATTACGCAGCGGATTTCTTTTCTTCTTATGCAGTGAGCCGTTTTCTTCTCCTACAGTCTACTGCTGCGTTTTCTCCACGCGTCATCGACTTCCTCGAGCAACTGTATCTGCTCCTTTCCGAGATCAAATTAAGCTTCCGAAGTCGCACGTCCTAATCAAAATGGTTTTCCTCATCCATCAGGTCAACCTGACGTGCCACCAAGCCATCCCACATAACTTCGTAGTCCAAAGTTCCTTTGGTTAGAGTTCGCGAGTTTTTTGTTCCATCTCCAATCATTCGAGCTAGTTGTCTTAAGCTCTTGCTCCGCTGTATCTTGGACTTTTGTGGTCACATACCGTTCTTTGCCTACTCAGAACTATCTCTGTGTGATCACTTATTGATGCTTCTTTTTTTCCATCTGTGTGGTTATATCCACCCCTATTTTTGGATGTCTCTCTATGTCTGCTCTAGGTAAACTTATTCCACCCAACTCTTGCAGACTCAAGCAACTCACTAGAGTAGGGTACAATATTTGGGTCCTCGTTGCCCATAACCAACTGCCCATGGTATTGTACCTTTTGCCTCGCCTGATCTCGTACAACATAACGTAGAAGGTCATCGATGAAATATGTTGATTCTTACCTATAAGTCGATTTTTCTTCAAAGTACTTCCACAAGTATTCTTTGACGATTTTCAATACATTCTCAACGTTCATCAAACTCCCATTTCGACTGAGAAGAGTGTTAGAAGTATAATTAGATTAAGACTCCTTAGTGTTAGTAATTAGAAGTATTATAGAATTGGAATTCCATATATATATATATATATATATATATATATATATATATATATATGAGATTGATGAATGAGAAGAGACGGGAAAATAATTCTTACATTTATTACTGTAAGTTCTGTATTTTAGATGATATGGAATGCTATGAGATCAGGTCAAGTCAAGTCTCTAGAGTCTATTGCTGTTAATTGTAAATCGTAATTTGACAGGTCTGTTGGAAGTGATGATGTTTCGGTAACGATTCTGTACTGTGGGGTTTGTTATGCTGATGTTGTTTGGACCAGGAATAAATTTGGACACTCCAAGTATCCATTGGTGCCTGGGTATAAAAACTGATCCTTCTTTCGTCCATAACGCCATAGCTTTTAGTCTAATTCTGCTGATGGACTTAACTCTTAATTTCTTTTTTTTCCCCATATCGGTGATTAATAGGCATGAGATTGCTGGTGTAGTGAAGGAGGTTGGATCAAATGTCCAACGATTTAAACTAGGCGATCATGTTGGAGTTGGAACATACGTTAATTCGTGCAGAGAGTGTGAGTACTGTGATGATGGAAATGAAATTCATTGCACAAAGGGGGCAATATACACATTTGATGGTGTGGATCATGATGGTACTATAACTAAGGGAGGATATTCTAGCCATATTGTGGTCCATGAAAGGTGTGTAAGCTTTGTTCTTTGCATTGAAATGTTGATGAAGGGGTTTGGTTAATCTGATCTTTGTACTCTTTATTCTGGCTGTCTGCAGGTACTGCTACACGATACCCGAAAGTTATCCTCTTGAATTAGTGGGACCTTTGCTCTGTGCTGGCATTACTGTGTACACCCCCATGATCCGGCATGGGATGAATCAAGCTGGCAAGTCTCTCGGGGTGATTGGGCTTGGTGGCCTTGGACACTTGGCTGTGAAGTTTGGCAAGGCCTTTGGTTTGAAAGTAACAGTATTTAGCACTAGTCCGTCAAAGAAAGAAGAAGCACTCAATCTGCTTGGAGCTGACAATTTCGTCATCTCATCCGATGAACAGCAGACTAAGGTAAGGACATGTCGGGATTCATAACTAGTTCATCCACTTCACCTGTGTCGTAATGTGCATATGAATTCTTCTAGTCATGTGGATCAATTTCAGCTATAAGGTTAACCTGCTATATACACTACATAATTATAGACATGGAGGACAGTACAAAGGTTATGCTAAACTTGCTGGTGTGTGTTTATGTAGGCTCTTGAAAAATCGTTGGACTTCATCATTAATACAGCATCAGGGGATGTCCCGTTGGATTTATACCTGTCAATGTTGAAATTTGCCGGTGTGCTTGCTCTGGTTGGATTTCCAAGTGAAGTGAAATGTCAACCAATAAACCTAGCAGCAGGTACACATATCAAAGCATGTATTCACTTGTAATATCTGTTTGTCTTTCTGCCAATGAGTTGATTGCTGTAAATTGATAGTCCCTGTTCTTTAGCTAAAGTAAAGCGAACAATATCCTGCAGGTGCAAGGTCAATTGCAGGAAGTATAACTGGTGGAACGAAACAGACCCAAGAAATGCTGGAGTTTTGTGCTGCAAAGAAGATTTATCCTGTAACTGAAGTCGTTCCTATTCAGTATGCTAATGAGGCTTTAGAAAGAATGATAAAGAAGGATGTCAAGTATAGGTTTGTGATTGATATAGGCAGTTCACTCAAGTGAAGTGGATCTCAGAGAATGCCGCTTTGTTCGGTAGTAGCTTTCTGTCCCCGTCTTTCCTTACTGCGAATGATACAATGTGATAACCAATAAATTACCAGACTAGATTACACGAAATAAACTAGTGGAGTGGGCAAATGATAGGTTTTCTGGTTATTCTTCTTGTATTGCTAACGTGAATTACACAAATACCCTTATCTATATGCTAAAGTACACAAATAATTGCGCTAGTTTCTCTTCAACAGTGTTAAATATTTACTGAAATCACAAAAACACCCATTGATGATGGAAAATCTGGAAAAAAAAAAGCAACATCTGCCATAGCGGAGCTTCACATGTGGTCGGGGATCTAACTGGCATAACTTTGTTAGCTCAGCTATTGTCGAGCTCTCAGAGCTATCAAAGCCCAGCCAAATGCGAATTTGAACTGTAGCCTGTAAGCTTCAATTTGGAGCTTAGAGTGTGATATTGATAGATTCGCTATCCGCGGACTGCGGCATTATCAAGCCAGAACTGTTGTTCTCGTGATTATGTTGTTTCTAACGCACGCTTGTTTATCTGATTTTATCTGGTAGCAAGAGGAAGTTTAATATGTGAACTCTAACAGGCTACTTGGAAGTGACAATGTTTCAATAACCATTCTATATCTCTATATTTGTTATGATCACTGATGTTCCTTGGACCAGTAACAAATTCAGACATTCCACCTATCCTTTGATGCCATGCCGCGGTAAAGGATCTGATCCCTATTCTAAGTTTCTACGATAACATAGCATCTTTTAATCAAATTATGTTCACTACTCTGAAATTCATCGAGCGTGTTTGGTGTTTCTAATCATTTTTGTTCGGCTATCTGCAGGCCGGTGCTGGCATACTGCTATATGATACCTGAAAGTTATCCAGCAGGGCCTTTGCTCTGCGCAGGAATTACTGTATACACCGCCTGTGATCCGGCATGGGGTGAACCAAGCCGGCAAGCCACCTGAACGGTAATCGGGCTTGGTGGTCTTGGCCACATGGAAATGAAGTTAATTTGCAGGGATTTCGAGTTGAAAGTAATCGTATAAGTAGTACTTTAAGAGCTCATAAGAACGCCAAAATACTTGAGAACCTTGAATATAAATCGAGTCTAAAAGTTTTAAAAGTTGATGATTCAATTGTTAATTACACGTCAATCTGTGAACGACTTTTGGACCGACCATTGACATAATAATGCAAAAAAACCACGCAATTAATCATTTATCCTGCTCTACAGGGCTTCGCTTTTGTTCACAAGCAACAGTTGATCGTCATAATTTTAATTTGTAAAATACTCCTTTAGTTATTTGTGTGGGTTTGTGTATTTGTTGAATTGCATTATGTTAATAATCAATTGCTAATGGCGACAGTGTACTGTTTATCATCAAGTTTCTAAATGGACTCATCTAATCATTAATTAAAAAGTGTATTTGGTGAGCTTATAAATTATTCGTAGGTATCACTTCATATAAATTTATCCCACATATAGCTACTTTTCTGAGTAGAGTTTTTCTAACGAGTCCTTGTCAGAACTAAAGTTGAAAACAAATTTTGAAATACAAAGAGATGCCCCATGATTCTCGCAGCAAAAGAAGATTAAGAAGTCCAATTTTTTAAAATCTTGAGTTTCAGATTTTGAAGTGGTTGCATATATATTCTTCGAATTCCAAAGCGGATGTAATAACCAAGTAATGGCATTTTTTGCTTTACATTTCTAAAAATATACAATTAATTTTTATAACACGTTGGTGACCTTAAAGATTCTTTAACTATTTGGGCTAGGGGTATGAAGAGTGAGTGTGTATTGTAGTATGTGATATGTCAAATTCTGTGCGTGTGCTAGCAGCTACTCCACTGCTGTTAGTCTGTTCATGTGTATAAGAGAAGGTAGGGAGTTCGACTCTCTTGTCCGGCTTATGTGTGTCATTATCAAGGTGTGATTTAAAGCTCTATAGGTCATTATCAAGGTGTGATTTAAAGCTCCATGAGGTTGTGCCTTAAGGTGAGTTTATATATGGTACACACATTTATATTCTGGTCATCTAACCCCATTTCATATCTCCCCGATCAAATTAAGGACACAGAATCAATATCTGTATGTATGACTGGTCATGTGAGTTTACACAGGCATAAGCTGATAAACTCATACTCATGTGGTAGATTGACACAATTAGCAAATGTAAACAGTAAACATGTCATGGATAACGAAATAGTTCCAATTATGATTAAGACAGCTATTAAGTAATGCCTGTCTTTGGCAATTAGCATAATTATGCTTCATAATTAATAAAGTCTTAGTGCATATCACCATGACCTCAAACTAGACTAGCAAGTTTTCGTTAATTAGTGAATACAAAATATGTAGGGCGGTTGGACGGCGCCAATGAGTGGCTTGAGTGGCTCATAGTAGGGCCAAGTCGGTAATACCTAATGCCTATTAGCCTCACTATAACCACTATATAACTCTCAATTCTACGTCCAAACTCAATGCACAAACAACTTCATTCATCACTAGCTTAATCTTCTCTAGCTCTTTCAAATTTCTACGACTAACCAAAAAATGGTGAAGATAGCTATTGGAAGCATTGGTGACTCTTTCAGTGTTACCTCAATCAAGTGCTATGTTGCTGAGTTCATTGCCACTCTTCTCTTCGTTTTCGCCGGTGTTGGCTCTGCCATAGCCTACAGTAAGCGACTGATTAAATCACGTCAAACACACTAACTAACATGTTGATTTCTTTAACTTACTAATGTGTTTTTTCTTGTGTAGACAAGCTCACAGCGGATGCGTCCCTGGACCCGGCTGGTCTGGTGGCAATAGCAGTTGCACATGCATTTGCTCTGTTCGTTGGTGTGTCGATGGCAGCCAACATCTCCGGTGGTCATCTTAACCCGGCAGTGACACTTGGATTGGCAGTTGGTGGCAACATCACCATCATCACTGGCCTCTTCTACTGGATTGCTCAATGCTTGGGCTCAATTGTTGCATGTTTCCTCCTCAGCTTTGTTACCAATGGCTTGGTAAGATTTATCTCTCCCACAAGTAACATAGCAGTTCTACTTGTACAACCAAAATGTCATGCAAAAGATTATGTCAAATTATTCTAGTTATATGTTTCTTGAATCTATAGGTAGTAATTATTTTACGAAATTAGTCAATTTATACTAATATAATGTGGTATTAGTCAAAATAATATTCAAGTCACACAACCCAACCATGTCGCTTGCAATAATTTGTCTTTGTGGGTTGAACTTGATTATGTTCTTAAAGTTAACCAATGATTTTGTTCATTTAAAGAAATTGCAAAATGACTTGAGTTGTGTGAAGACTGAAGAACATATAATTAGGTATCAAATCATGATTATGTACACTGATAAATTATAACAGCACTGGTTAACATCATTTTTGCTAAGTATACTTAATGATACATTAATTAGGTAGTTAAAGTACTTAATTTAAGAAATAAATTTGTCATATGATTAACTGCTATGTTGAGTGATGTTGATAGATGGAATTGTTCAATGTTTGTTTATTTCTCTACATATTTGACCATAAACAAGTGGATAATACAAATGACACTGCCATTGGTATATGCTTTTGAGTTCTTCCTTCCTTACATTCACAAAAATACACTACTATACTATATAGAAATAAATCTATATATAATTTTTTTTTAAATAATGTGACTATTAGCTACAGACTACATTTATCTTATCAACTGCGATAACTTTATAAAACAAGTATACACTACCTACCATTTGAGTCGACAAAAAAGCACGTCATGAGTCATGACTTGTTTGTATGATCATGCAGGCCGTCCCTACTCACGGAGTCTCAGCAGGACAGACTGCCCTTCAAGGAGTAGTGATGGAAATCATCATCACCTTTGCCCTAGTCTACACTGTGTATGCCACAGCAGCTGACCCCAAGAAGGGTTCACTAGGAACAATTGCCCCAATGGCAATTGGATTCATTGTTGGAGCCAACATTTTGGCAGCCGGCCCATTCAGTGGTGGATCCATGAACCCAGCCCGATCATTCGGCCCAGCAGTGGCTGCTGGAGACTTTTCACAAAACTGGATCTACTGGGTCGGCCCACTTATTGGTGGTGGGCTTGCTGGCCTTGTTTATGGTGATGTCTACATTGCTTCCTATGCTGCTCTTCCAGCTTCAGAAGACTATGCTTAAGTTCTGAAAATGGTTCATCTCGTCATTTTTCTAAGAGATTAATTTCTCCTTTTCTTCTCTGTAAAATGTTTGCCAACCTTGATTTGAATTATGTTGATGCAGCTTTGTATTTCAATATTCTGTATTTCAATAAATGTAATTATATACGATTTTACTTCAACTTACCGTGTCAAACTTTAAAAGTAGTATTACAATTGATAGTGTATAATTCCGGTAAGTGATAAGTTTGCGGATTAGGGAAGTTATAATTCGTCTTGAAAGTAAGGAAGTCAAGGTAGTTAGTCTTAATTCCCTTAAGTCATCTTCATCCGATTCGTAGTAGATTGATTTTAGGTCAATGAGGTGATAGTGTTGTTATGAGTTACGACGCATAAGTGGTTCCTACCTAGGAGTAGTTCCCCGAGGGGGCTTATGAGGAGGAATAAATCCGAGGGTGGCTGAGTGTATCCTTAGCTTGGTTGTTTAGTTCCGACTCGAGGAAGGTTTCTAGGAGAAATGAGTTCGTCGGTACTTTGGGGAGTCTGTCGGCACTTGAAGGTCCGTTGGTACTTTGGAGAGTTCAATGGTATCTGTGTGCATGAAAGTGAGAAGGGAAGGGGTTAGATTCTTTTAGGCCGGTTTGCTAAGATAAACAAAGCTCGGACTTTAACGTGGTTTAGAGGTTGATCGAGCTCGGGCTCGGACCTTTAAACTTAGAGAGTGAAGTAATGAGGAGTTCATACTTACCTTTGAAAATTGAAGGAGCTCCTATATATAGGCAAATGATTGATTAAGTGCTCAATTGGATGAGTGACAAGTGTAAGGATCAGATTCATTTAAGTTTGAGCTTGATCTTTTAATGGACTTGGCCCAATAAGTAGATGAGCCTTTGGGGACCATATGTTGAAGTAATAGAGGGTTGGCCTCTTAATTTGGTGGAATCGAACTCATTTGAAAATTGAGACACGAGGTCAGACCTCCTTTGAGATATGGGGTAAGATATTAAATCTGAAAACATATTTAAGTCGCCTTAATCCGTCAATTTTTAGGCCGGACTTATTAATACATATCAACAATATTACTTACTCGTGAGTCATGATCAAAGTATAACAGCGGACCAAAATGGTCAACCGTCCCCGAATAGCTGCAAGTGCAACTACTGGTTCATGGTAGTTTGCTTCCTATGATATGTGTGATTGAGTTGTGCTCTAAGAAACCAAAACCAAGGTTCATGAACGGTCAATGTTTCAACTTTTTTCCTAGCAAACAAAAGAAAATAGAGGACAATTTTATATGGAAGTTTCCCTGATAAAACGGAACGATTTGTAGCGACCAAGGAAAGTTAAGCAAACCCGATGACCAAACCTAGAAAACATTATACAAAATCCACTACGGACAAACTCCAGAACAAACAATAATACTCGTTCGTATGTTCAGAAAAATGCACCAAACCATTACCCCTCTATTCCGGGGAATTGTTCTCCCAGGTTTCGACAAATCAACATTGATTTTTGTATGATTTCTTACTTCTGCTGCAGGATGCACAACGCTCGGATATGCATGTGAAACACGAAGTTATTTGGCATAGCCTAAACTCAAGGATTTAGCACGATTTGTAAAAACACCGATTTAGAACAGTTTCCTTTTTCAGCGATTACATTCTCGGAGGCTAGAACTCAAAGACCTGAGATTTATTCTTCTAATCTTCTTTCTAAAGAGAAGTACTGATACAGATTACGGGTTATATGGAATAAGAAGCTGATTGTTATGGTCCCATACTATCTACAATGCTAATGTTCTTTGTAAAGGAAAAGTAGTCATGTAAAGTTAAAAGTATATTCTATTATTCTAGTAACATAGAAAGGAATAAAAACCTGATTTCATGGACGGTTCCAAGCACAAGGTAATCCCCGTTTATTGATTCTAGCACTGTGTCTCACTAACCATTAGTTTCTTGTCGCACCAATGCTCCATATATATACGAACTGAGTTCTTACAGCTATTGACTCAACACGATTATTCCAAGGTATGTCTTTCTTCCTAACATAAGCTGTCAAGAACTCATCTCATATATGTACTAGATTGATCAGACATTGCTATGTTATTCTCTGTTTGCAACAGGTAATCCAAAGTCTGCTAGAGAAGTTTAAAGACAGTCGAAAATCAGGCTTAACCATATCACACAGAGAGATCACATGGACAGCAGTCAACTTCCGGAGTGGAAGACAACGGTCTCATACTTGCTTAAGCATGGAGAAGCAGAAGATGAAGAAAAATCAACTTTACCTGTGATACCTCAGCCAGAGACGCCCAGCGAGCCAATCGAGTTCTTGGCACGATCTTGGAGTCTTTCTGCAAATGAAATCTCGAAAGCACTTGCTACAAAACACATGGAACCATCATTTGACAGCAACCTCTATGCAATTCCTGAAGCTGTTGTGCAACATCATCCTGTAAGTGTTTCGATCTAGATGTGCGAGTGTATCTATGTCATAAACATCTGAATGCAAAGTGTATTTACAAGAAAAGTTATGCATATTGAGGATTGAATTTAATAAGTGGTTATGTGTAACTTCTACGAATCTTTTATTTAGAAAGCAAATTCTAATCTGCAGCTCAATCAACTCTCATAAGCTGTCTGTTGTAAATGCTTATTGAGTCTCGATTAATTGCAATCTGTACATTCCTAACGACAATGTCATGCAGTCAGGCAAGGTTACAAAACATTCACATGGAAGAAAAAGAGCTGGAGCAGCAATTGGAAAGTTGTTTCATCATCGCAAAGAACACCACAGTGGTCACATTGAGAAAAAGAAGGATAAGGCACGTGCAGAAAATGCACATATGCATGCTGTTCTCTCTATTGCTGGGGTAGCTGCAGCTTTGGCTGCTGCTACAGCGGCAACAGAGACTCCCAAAGGTTCTTGCTCCAAAATGAACATGGCCTTAGCATCAGCCACGGAGTTGTTAGCCTCATACTGTGTTGAGTTGGCTGAATCAGCTGGGTTGGAGCACGAACGTGTTGCATCTGTTGTAAGATCAGCAGTGGGCATTCGCAGTGCAAGTGATCTGTTAACTCTAACAGCTGGTGCTGCAGCTGGTATGGATCACATTCAGCTTCTGAACATGATAAATTTTCGCATTCAAAGGATAATAGCAGAAAAAACCTTACTATATAAGTTGGGCAAAATCTCCTGATAAACAAATTCCCACATGTTTTCAGAAATACGGTACCAAAACTGATTCAAAAAAGTTTGTTTTATAAAAATTACCAGCAAAACTTAAAAAAAAAAAAACTGGAAACACGTGGAAGAAATATAACAGGACTTTGCGGCAAGCTAGATCAGAAGATGGGAAGACCAAATCTCCTTTTCTTGATAAAATTTCATTTTGTCATAAACAGCTCTGAGAGGAGAAGCAGTGTTAAAAGCAAGATTGCCCAAGGAAGCAAAAAAGAGTGCATCTATCACTCCATGTGAAAGAGGAATAGTAGATCCTCATTCAGCAGATCTCTTTCATGATGAGGTTGAAGAAGATGAGCTTCCATGTGTTGGTGACTTACTACAAATCACTCAAAAAGGTAAAGGTCGTAGACTGAGGCTATCTGCTATTTTGTTAAGTTCGTTCTACTATTTAAAGATTGAGAATAGAGACAAACTTATATAGGCACCAGTAGGTTCTCCAAAGACTTTAAGACTAGCAGACATACTATGCCACTACAAGAAAAATAAAAAGAAGAATAAAAAGAACTATAATCTGGAAGGTCACAACTTACAAGAGACAAATGATATCTAAGAAGGCTTTCTGTAAGATCTGAAGTCTGAACTTATCATTATCATTGTTCTGATTCTTGATTAGTCTCCTAAAAGTCCAACCATTGAATCTTCTTTATCTCATATATGCTATATAGTACTACTTCTATTTCATTAGCAAATTATGCTCTGGATTCTAATTACCAACTTTTAAATCCAGGGATTCTACGATGGAAGCACGTCTCTGTTTACATCAACAAGAAACACCAGGTATATATTTACTATCCATAACGAGGGAAGGAAACTTTTAGGTACATATGTAAAGGGTTGACCTGCAAATATTTCATGCCTGACTTGGATAACTGTCATTGCAGGTGAAAATCAAGGTGAAGAGTAAACATGTTGGTGGAGCTTTTTCCAAAAATAATAAATGTGAGGAAACTAAATTAATAAGAACTCAGAAATCCACATGATTTTTGTTTACTTTTTTTCACACAGCTTTGATTTTTTTCTCAATATATAGTTGCCTGAATATCTCTGGATTCTCAGGTATTATTTATGAAGTCATTGGTGAAAGTGGAGAATGGCCATTCAGGATAGAAAGGGATAATGTAGATGTGTACTTTGGGGTAAAAACGAGTAGCGGACTAATGGAATTCAAGTGCAAGAACAAAGTTCATAGACAGAACTGGGTGGATGCAATAGAAAAACTCCTCCAGCGCAGAATCTGCATTGAAGAGGCAGAAAACTCTCTAAGAATGTTGAGTATCAGTCAAAGCATCTAACCTCACAACAGACTTTTGTTATAGTTTCTGCTCATTACGAGAAGTTTACATTCTACACAACAATTCAGTAGAACCAATTCTCAGAACAAGGGCCATAGATTGTTCTTTATAATGTACAATATGTAAACAGATGTGTACAAGTCTGTCAATAAAGTAAAAAAAATTCATGTCAGAGTGCATTCTTAGTCGGTGTAAATATTTCTAATTACCATACCTCGCATACACATTCATTTCTATAAAGAGAGAAGCCTCTATAGTTCATAGAAATGGTATTTATACAACTAGCACGGGTAAAGCCTGGACAGGAAAAGGCAACACTCACAGAAAAGATTCTAATTTGATGACTTCAAGTACTAGACTTTGAAATTTGTCATAGTTTTAGATCATCCCCAGACCCCAAGTAGTGGCAGAACACACGTACAGTTTTATTATAGACTACAGCAGTTGAGGGAAAAAAGATAGAAATTTCATAAGCATTTCTCCTTGAACATTCGGATTTCCCCTGACCAGTTAATATTCTTATTCTAGATGTTTAAACCAAATTCATCAGGAATGAAGATAAAAATTCAAATGCAACTTTTAATTACCATATGCCAAAAAAAATAAAAAAGATGTCAGGTTAGTATTTGAATGTGAAGCCAGAAAGAATGGGAGTATACATACAGGGTCCACATCCAAGATGTGTAATTGAACTCAAAAGACAACAGTCTTGTTCTTTTCATATGGTAAAACTCTAAGCCCACAGTACGATTTTATAGCTTTTGCAAGGCATCGCTTCTCCAAGTCCTCGGATCTCTGTACGAAGCTCCGCAAATTATCCCTGTGGGAAACTCTCTCAACCTGAGACAAGCAAAACAATATCTCATCTGAACTTTATCACTCATCAGAATATGGTCAGTAGCAAATTTCCTAATATAACAAATTAAGAGATTAATGCGTCAATGAAAACTTGCAGGTGAATACTCGGCATTATCTCAGCAATATAATCTTGCAAAATGCCACATAATGAATTCATGTCATTATTATAGACTGTCAAGATCTCAACTTCTCAATATACAATTCATAAGTATAAGACTAACAGGAAACTTGAAGGCCACAACAAAATCACAAATGCAATGAATTCTCTTTTGACATAGTCATCAATTCATGATAAAAGTAAATATGATTCTTACAGTCATGCACTACTTAATAACTATGTCAATCCAGAGCAGTTATAACCTTCTTAACTCCGACCTAAAGCAGTGGTTTTAGAATCCACATTTGGACAAGTTCTCTTAGGCTAGTAATGAGACCTTTTTAGGTAGTTTCCCTCTCCCCTTGACAGCGAGTAAAGATCTATTCTAATTGTACTAATAACTAAGAACTAACTGGCTGGGCACAGCATCCCTCAACTAGATTGGTGGCTCAGGGGTACAAAGTGAGTGCTCACACCAATCAATTGCCATAAAGCATCTTCTCCCAATAAACTGGGATGCCTATCGGTATAGCCATATAGAACCAAAAAACATGAAGCGAATGGCCGTGGGTCCAGTGCACACGGTCAATCATCAATGTGCTTATTGCACCCCATCAGTTAACTTCCGTGCCCTTACATATTACTTCTAACGAGATCCTTTGATGTGGACTTCTTTTTACCGCACTCAATATGCCAAAACGATTTCAATATTATGAGGACCCGTATTTATCTTTTCAGAGATGTGATATAAATGCATGTAGATGCATGTAGCACAACATGACATCAATCCAAAATTGTTTAGTGGTGGGAGTGAGACTAAAGGTTGATCTAATTGATCATTTATTGAGTCGATAGATCAGAAACTTTCAATTACTTGGATGTTATGGTTACAGAGCATAACAAGGCAGAACAGTTACCATTTGCTCAATAATGGGACCTTCGTCAAGTTCTTCTGTTACAAAGTGAGTGGTAGCACCAATCAATTTGACACCAGCATCAAAGGCCTGAATGTTTCATATGTAAGTGATGTGTTCCACTAATAAAGTTAGAAACCATGTCGAAAAATTGCAAAAATCGAAACCTGCTTAGATGGATGTCCACCCTTAAAAGAGGGTAGCAGGCCATGGTGAATGTTGATGACATCCTTACTGTAGCTTCTTAAAAATTTTGCAGAGAGTATCTACAGCAATCAAATGTACTGTAATATTAAACTGTGAAACTTGAGTATGATCATGTGATAACCAGGAAAGGAAAACTGAATATTTTCTAGGAACATTTAGCATGTGTAAACAAAAACATAATAGTTTTTGTAGGAACATCAAAAGGAGAATGGAAAAAGACCTATTGTCATTGGAGTTTGCCAAATCCATCCAAAATACACTCCGGATTCAAAAGCAGGTAAGTGGGATTTATTAAGGAGCAGGCGATCTCTGTCCACTACCTATCTTAACTTCATTCTAAAAGGGCATTTACTAACTCAAACGTCAACTTTTTAATTACTGTACAAAATTTACCCTCTGAAAGGATATTAGAATTCCGAGAAAGAATATTACAGATATAAACACAATACATGCAGTGTGGAAACCAGTAGAGTGAAATAAGATGCTTCATCTACAATGGACAAAATACTTCAGATTCTTCGTACCTGCATGTATCTTGCAAGAACTAGAAAATCCGTATCCTTGACCAACTTCAAGATCTCTTCTTCTCTTTTGTCTTCTTTAGTGGTTTGCAGGCAATGGTAAGGAATCCCATGCCTTTCAAGAAAGCGCATTACATGGGTATTCGGAGCTCTATCGTGATTGCTGTTGGAAATGCATTTCTTTGAAGTGAACAAATTGGTCAAGAATTAAATTGAAAGCTAAAATCCTCCAGGGTATACCTTATCACGGCCATGATATCAACAGGAAGTTTTTGGTCCTGCCACCCATGCAACAGGTCAACAAGGCAGTGATCCTACACCAACAACTTACAGTTTCAGGGATAATAGAGAAGCAGCATTTAACCATTCTACAAAACTGAGGTATCAGGAATATCCACCTGGAATTACGCACCTGCTTTGAAGCAAGGACAGCAATCTTATATTTTGGATCGAGGCTGGACACCCGAACAACTGATCTCATAGCATTAAACATCTTTCCAAGCTTTGTAAAATCTTCATCCACTTGCGTCCTTGGCCATTTGGCAGGGTCAAATATGAACTCACTGCACATAGCAAAACCCTTAAAATCATGAATGACGTTCACACATGTGAATCACATTCAAATACCAGAGCATCAAACAGAACAACTAGAGACCCAAGTTGCTATCAATTTTCTTTCTTTAAGGTAAAGCCGCGAAATTTTATTCATCCAAAGTATTTCAAGTAAAGACAGACATGGAGGGGTCATAAGCTAAACGATCTATGATCCTGTTGGGAAACCTTTGGAAAATGGAGGTTGAACATCACGTTCATGTTTAACCCATGCTGTGGTCTGCAAAGGAGACAAGCATCGCTAAAAGCACATTCATGCTGATGGTATATAGTCATTGAAGGAAAATTATCAGCTAAACAACCAAGGCCAGACCCAAGAGTCTGATACAAACAGTGATCAAATAAAATTTGACAAAGAACATAGCACTTTAATCACAACAAAAGACTGGCTTAAACCGTCAAATTGGCAACTTCACTGGCCAGACCAATCAACCAAAAGCACTAGACCAGTAAAATTCAACTTAGAATAATACATGAAGTATCAAATCAATCTTAATTACTGGAAATTTTTATCACTACAAAATAAACAGTATGAGTGGCTAGGACATAGATGTAGACAACCTTCTGGAGTAAAAGACATTCTCCTTTTCGGGCACAAATACATCAGCATTAAGAATGTTTCCCCCTCTTGAAGCTATGCATTCTGATAACTTTGCCACAATTCCAACTTCATCCTGCTTACATACAAATTTCAGTTCAACGATTGCACATATTAAACAATACACGATCCAAAATCCTTTCTCTACAAATTACAATTGTTTGCAATACATTGTTTCGAACCGAAAAATGTATCATACCAATAGCATGGGAAGTGATGTAACCTCTCAACATTCCATGCTTTAATCAGACTGTCTAATAAATGATCCTCAATTCTAAATTCACAAGACTATAACGCAATCACAGTGAATCTTTCTCAGGCTAATCAACCTATACATAAAAACGGCGTCCGGAATAACCTCATATATATAATTTGGCCACCTGAAGTTCGAATCTGGGTCGGCTCCATTAACATAAAACATAAACATTATCTACAAAGTAAGAAGCAAAATATAGCTCTGGGCTTACAGGGCAATGGAAAACGTGAACACCATGGACGAGTGAAGGAGAGTTAAACTCATCGAGGGACTCTCCAGGAAACTTGAGAGATTTGAAGTACCTTTTCGTGAATACACCACCAAGTTGAGGGGAGAATCTCTCACAGCTTCTTCTGAAGAGGTTCATGTCCGACACACAGACCGAACTGAATCACTGTTGTGTGTTTTGGTCGATGAACGGACGGGTGCCCACGATTATCGGCAATCTTAATAAGCTGTGGATTGTCCAGGATTCAATCATAGCCGTTGAGGTGGGTTTGGTAATTGATGGATTTGGTTTAGAGAATTACCATTTTGAGATATTCCAGTGAGAGTTGAAGAGCAAAAGTTACCATTTTTATCTCTGGTGAAGCTTTGGCAAGGATCCGGTACCGCAGGATCAAATTACTGTCCAGGCGAATCTAGTGCTGTTTTTTTTTTTCTCTCAGCCGAGCTCCACAAAATGACTTCATTTTCCAAGTTCGAGTTAACAATACTTTGGTTCGTGCTCGGCTAATTTGGTTCGAGCTAGCACTTGATACTGTATATTGTCCGTTTCGAACTCCACTTCTAGTTAGTTCGAATATAAATTCAAACAAAGAATTTATAAAATATGAGATGTACAAGTAAAGTAGGAAATGATTGAATAAATTATGTGTTTGATAATATTATAAAATATGATGAATAAAATATCATATATAATATTATTATTTATTATAATGAGTGGTGTATCAAGCTCTTCGAATTAGGAAAAGATGTTGAGTTCAGAATATACGAAACAGAACTGGAAAGTCGACTTTGAAAAGAGGGATATTTAAACGATCGCACCTAATCAAGCATTGATAAATCGAGCTTTACTCAAATTGACCACCTTAACGAATGATCTAAGCTCAAAGATTAGTAAGTTAAGTGAAATTTCACTTGTGTAATAGCTCTAGTTAGTTGGATGTATAGTAATTTGCGGTTTTCCAAGTACTCTCTAGAAATTGTGTACGAAAATGCAAATACGTATATTAGTAAGATGCGTGTTAATTTTTGTTTTAGAAAAAACACTGGTATTTTCTTGCTTAAACTTGATATAAAGAAAAAAGGAATTTGAAAAAGAAAATTGGATAAACAGCTTCAGATCAATTGCTGCTAGAATCTCCCTTCCATTCGATCCCTCTTGCTCAGATCTTCCTGTTCAGCGAAATCCGAAGACTGATATGCCTGTAAGTCTCCTTTCTATGTTCTTCATCGAATTCTCAATTCACCAGATCCGAATCCACCGATTCGCCTATCACATTCACAGCTCCAGTCTCTGTACAGTTTGATTTGGTTTCATTTTCTTCGTTTATGCAGTTAAGGAGAGTTGTTGTAATGGAGGTTGAGCCTCCGAGCATACTCAGGTACTTGATCGGAGCTGGAATCATGATGTTGGGAGTAGTACTGCCTGTTGGCTACATGATGTTTCGGACCAAGCGAGTTGCATCTTCTTCATCTTACTCCAAACAGACGTAGGTGTGCCTTTCTATTTTCGTTCGAAATTGTCACTGCTGATCCCCCGTTTTCGGCCGAATTTCGTATTGTTTGATTTGGAATTTGTTAGTTGCTGCATTTCCTTGCTGTAGGTTAAATTGATTTTGCTATTAGTTCTTTTATGGAGACATAATACTCGATAGTCGATATCCTTGCTCCGTTACGTATTGTTACTCTTATGTGCTAGTGGATTGATCTGAAGCTCTTGTTATATGCTGGATTGTTGTCAATGTCATCGTGTGTAGTCCGTAGAGATCTGTGTTTGTGCCTGTATATAAGTTAGCATTTAGGGGTGGTTGTAGTGTACATATTCCTAGATTCCTACTCGTGCTTGTTTTTGGCAAAGAGGCTGTTTCTAGAGTCAGAATCCATTACAACAGGCCACTAGGCGAGCAGCTTGCCCTTGCTTTAAATGTTTGCTCTGTGCTCGTATATGTTTTGTTGTTTTTTTCCTTACTGATTGTGAACTGGATTATCGCGTTCTGCACCAGCTGAGCTTTGATTGGACCCATTCATTATAATTCTGCAGGAGCAAAGTTTTGATATAGATTGGAGGCCTGCAATCGAAGTTTTAATCCATGGGCGGGCAGTGTCGTTTGCAGGGAAATATGGAGATGCAGTATTATGAGAGAGATGCTTACTGCTTGTACATGTTCAGAAGTATAAATATTTTACCTCATGGAATTGTTAGTTTGATATTGTTCCTAACATGACTCAATTCTTGGAACTTGGCATAGTAAATTTTACACATGAGATCTTTCCTTTCGTGCTCTATTCACGTTAACTGCAGAGTTTCCTATTACTCTATGAGAGCATCCGTCGGTATGGTTTCCTGATGCAAGAAATTCTTCCCTGTCTTGCACAAATGACAACTTGAAAGTTATTTCTTGAATTGTGGAACTTGATAGTTGCTTTTGTCTGATTATCTGCGTATATATAGATCCTTAGTGTGTTGGTTTCTGGATAGCCACTTTCTGATGCTGAAGTAACATCCTGAGTAATTATAGAACAGGAGCCACTTTCTGATACTGAGTAACATCCAGAGTAATTAGAACAGGTTATCTTTAGGTTCAATCTGCCTATCATCATCGACCTCCATGACATGGAAGTTTGTCTAATTCTGACATCTAGCAGTGACAAGATGCCCAAGCAACCATGGTGGAACTTTATTCATGTTACAATATAGATGGAACTATCCAGGGAATGCATCATCCTGATTCACTGGGAAGCTTGCATTCTATCTACTAAATTGGTTTCATGTTATTGTGTGGCAAATTAAGCTTTATTACCAGTTTCTGTTGCTCAAATTTGTTTCCTTAAGCACCTGCTGTTCTTTTTTTCATTGAGTTGCAATCAGCATTGAAAACATCCAAAACATGACCTTTGTTTTTCCATAAAGTTATGATCACCACCGTCAGCAACCAAACACAACCTTCAGAGGAGGTGTATTACAAAAATTGCTCAATAATTGTTCCTGATTTCTGATAATACAAGTATCCTTTATATCCCTGCAAAGACAAAGTTATTGTTCTCATACATGGATAAATTGTTGTGCTAATATCCTAATACCACTGGTAATACATCATTCTTATCCTGTCTAAAATCTAATGGTCCTGCTATGTCAAACAAAACTGGTTCTAGGAATCGCACCACTTCCCCAGAGCTTCTCCCATACGGATTCTATCACCCTTCTTGACACAAAACCTAAACTCGGATGAGGAGTCTTTGATTGCACTGGAGCCAGATATTGGGGCCTGGAAAACCAGCACCACAGTGGATCCCATGTTGAAGGCAGCCAGCTGCAATTAGTATTTAGTACATTGTACATTATTATAATTATACATCAGGGGGAATTCAGAAAAGGAGAAGCGAATTCTTTGTTCTAACATTGAGCACATTGCCATGCCGGCAACCAAACACGCAAGCATTGAATCTTTACATACCTCATCTCCCTTCTTGACCATCACTTCCATAGATACAGTATCACAGTTTTGTTCTTCTGGTGCCACTGACTGCAACAGCTTCTTTTGGGGATTATTTGTACGTAAAGTTGGTTCAACAAAAAGCTGTTTTTATCACAAGAGAACATCCTTACTCACACAGTTGTTATATAAAATGGCATACATGAAAAGAAGTATCAGCTGTAGTATAGAATGGACTAAGGGTGAAACGTTGAGTCTGCATAACTGTCATCTTTACAAACATAATTTATCTAAGTTTCCTCAACCTGTCCCAAAAGAAACTGTATGAAATCTACTTTGTACAAATCATAATCATCACTTGCCAAGTTATTATGTGCTCAGACCAAGTTAATCTCTGCTCACCAAGCATACATGATACATATCATGAATGTATTTTTAGAAAGATACACAAGCACGCATAGAAGTAGCAAAACTATCAAACAGTTAGCAGGCCAAGAATTTGGCTGAAATTATGTGTTGATAACGGATAACCAATCTGTGGAAGAAAACTATACATTTAAGGCTCTTTTTATCCCTACTTTAACTGTCTTTGATTTCTTGTTAAAAAAGAATGTCCATCAGAAACCAAGCTCAATCTTCCCACTATATGAAAAAACTAAAATTATTGATTCAAGATCGGAAATCATTCAACCTCAATAGACCCAATATTTGTTGCACCAATTGCTGCCATAGCCATGTAGCCTTCTTGCCATAGGCCTTCAAGCACAACCTGTTTTATGATGATATCTCGTCAGGACAGATAATGATAATTAAGGACCAAACTCGGATGCTATTACAATTAGAGACTACCAGCTTAAATAGCCACTTTTCACTCCAGGTAGAAGAGTGAATCGAGTTAAATTCAATCATGAGCGTAAGTAAGAATGTCTAAAATAGTGTTTTGAAAGTTTTCCGGTGTTCGTATTAAATTTAATCACTTCTACTGGTAGGTACGGCCAGTAACTTACAGTGTGACTGGCAAGGCCAACAAGAGGGTGGGGTACACAAGGTGGATCAACCCACTGGCCAATGCAAACAACTTTATTATTGCATTTCAAAACAAGAATCTTTTAGTGCATATTATATTAGGTATTGCCCACAAGCACCAAACCACAGAGTGTCTTTCTTTGAGAAACTGATATCAGTGCTTCACTCATTTCCAAAAAACAAAAACAAAAGAAAGAAAAAAAAAAGAAAAAACATAGATCCATGAAGAGAAATGCATGTCTTTTTAATCCGGCCGTACCCTTTCATTTTCGACATACAGATTTCTGATAGTCCTTGCAGCACGCTCATTCACTGGAAAAAGATTACCTACACATGAAATGGGAATTTGTTCAGACTTCAGAGGCAATAGATGCAATATTCTGTAATATGTTCAAGTAAATTGGGAAATGCAGATGCACTGGAAAGATGTTAAGCATAACATGTACATCCTTTCTGATTTACAGGAAGATCAAATTCCCCAAATCAGCACAACTCAATTTATAAAGATTCACAATTGATAAGTATTTCCTTGGCTTGCATCACTATGAGCCGCCCAAGAAGCAATAAATTGGTTGCAGGGCAGAAAGAAATTGCATTCATGGAATGAGTAGTGCAAATGCAGGTGTAATCAAATTATACCTGTAAAGTGTCTACGACTGAGAACATTCCAATCAACAGGGGAGTGTATTCGATGATAGTCTCCAGGCTTTAAGTAAATTACACAATAGAAGAGCCTTTTGAACGGGCTGCAATAAAAGTATACAAAGAGAAATCATGTAATGTACCTATACCTCGAACTTCAGAGAACACTTAATATAAAACAGCTCTAAGGCAGTGAACTTGTCCGGGGTAACAAGTAAAACCAGATAACAGTACTTCTGAACCAGATATGACTGAATAGCAATAGAGATAACTCTGCAACATGAAGTGGAAATAATGCAGAGGAGCAAGCAATTTTGACAGAAACTGTTCCATCCTGGCCTATACCTCTGAACCTCTGATTGAAACTTATACTCTTATTGACTACTATCTTCAGTTACTGCCATTTCTCCATATGACATCATTTGCCCAATCTCTACCAGTAATTTGTCACTCTATGTAGTCCGTAATGTCTTCCTTACTTAGCTCAGTTATCCTACATGAGAGCATGCGACAGTATGCGATTACAGAATTGAGGGAGCAAGTGTAGGCAATTGAGTTAGGTCAAAGGCTCAATAGACGCGTTGGCAGGTTACTATAAGGTCAGTCCCAATTGTTTAAACGTGCAGATAGTTGCACCCGGAAGAAGCAGGGAAGCTTTCTTTATAAGATAAATTAAAGTGTTAACCACTATTGATCTGGTCCTACGTGTTGCTACAAAAGACACTTCAGATTTTACCGGGATGAAGCAGCGGGTGCCCTAACTTTGGGAGACGCCAAAGAAATTCTCCACCATGACTTTTGCTTCTCCACAGTGTCCTCCGCTCCACTACTTTCTTCATTAACATCTTCTTCTCCAGTCACTGGAATATATGCGCTTTGACCAAGTAGGGAAGCGGCCGAATATGAAAACCCTTTTACTTGCTCAATCATAGCCCCTCTCCCTCTCAATTCGCCAAACCTCAAAACAGTACCATCCACAGGACTTATCTATAAGCGCAAGAAATTTAATTATATACCGCTTAAGCAAATTAGAGGTTCACTGCACGGGATGGGCAGAAAAGAAACAGAAATTCAAGAGTTTGATACCAGTTACCAGACAGAAAGGGTCAGAATCAATTGGCCTCACACCTTCTTTCAATCTGCGCACAAAAAATTCTCGAAGAGATGCATATTCTTCCAATGGCAGTCCAGCTTCCTCTAAATCTGAAGAACATATAGTACAAAAGAGCTCAGAAATTTGATTTGCTTATCTAGAACTGAGGCAACTTTTAACCCCAGAACCAAAAGATAAAGAATTGAGGTAACTTCGACATATCAAATAATGAAAGAATAAGAGGTAAATCAACAGGGATCATACTAGAGTGGAATGCTCGAGACCATGCTCTATATACATAAGGTCGCAGCCAGATTGGGAGTTCCTGGTCAACGAATTATTAGTTTGTATATACGTTCCAGTCTTTAACTATTAGCACATTTAAATGTCAACAGGCTCACCACAGCAGTCAAGGAACCCCAAAATCTTGAAATAGAGCGCAAGGGTAACAATCTCAGGAACCTAGCCTGTCAACAATGAGAACACTGGAATAAGAACTTCGCAACGACATAATGTTTTATCAAGAGGCCAAAATTGAAATTGTGTTTTACCTTGACATCAGGGCGGAACTCCAACTCAATGCCTGCTGCTTTGGCCTCTTCAATCTGTTGCCCAGATATTACAAGATCACGTAAAGGAATGTGTTAATGATATGCTTCTTTAACCAATCATAAAATGACATCAGTATCTAAGAAGATTCAAGCTCTGAATTCTAAAAATATATGCTTAACTGGATGCATAGACATACTTCAGCTGAAGAAAAAAAGGAAGTAGCTCTAAGGAAGAGTATCAAGATATATATATATATATATATATATATATAGAGAGAGAGAGAGAGAGA
>JAYMSP010000209.1:0-67468 GCA_036897095.1 Plantago elongata | reverse complement strand
TATATATTAATTTATTATAATTATATTTATATATAGTTAATTTTTAATTATAGTTTTTTAATTATTTATTTTTCTTATGTTGGTTGTTGCACATTGTGTATAGGATGTCTTGGTTGAACAAATTAATATAGAAGTTTAGCTTCAATTAAGTATCCCTTCCTTGTGGTGTTTGCTCATCTTCTTGCCCGTTGTACCATTCTGATATGCCATGTTGTTGACATCAATCTCCCCGTATACTTTGAAACAGATAGAATCGTAGGCTTTCTGCACCTTGAATTCTTACGAATTGATTGTCTGTTACCAAATCTCGGTTGAACATTCATTTTCTAAGACAATATACACTTCCTATACTAAATTGATAGTAAAATGAGGTATAAATACTAAAAACATAAATTTCAACAATTGTATTTTCAAAATTAGCGGCTACTATTTAATTACATTTTGGTACCAAATACATAAACATCAATTCTATGCAGGTCCTCACACGTCATGTGCACATGCGTTAAAAGGAAACAGAATCTAATAATTTGAGCAGGGGTATAAAAGACTTTTCTGAATTTAAGTTCGTAAAAAGTCAAATTAGAGGACTTAAATGTAATTAAAATCATCTAACATGTGTGTATATTTGATTGATTGACTAAGATGGAGTCATATGTAATTAGAACATCTAGCCAGGGAGTCAGACGTAATTCACCCATAAACTTTTTTGGGTCTATTATCTACTACAAATTATGTTTTTTAAAACTGATAAATAATAGTTTTCGTAGTTATAAGATTAACTACTTAGTGTTTGACGCGACCAGATCAATCATTTTATTCGACTAAAATAAAGTTATTCAATTTTGATTATAATAATTAGTCTGTTTTGTGAATAAGGTGACTAATGTCTACCATCACCTTATCTTCTACTAGTCTGACTTATAAACTATCAACTCGTTTTGCACACATTCAATCGGACATTGGTCTAATTATTAGACTCTAATATCATCACTTAACTCTGTTTATCTGATTTAATCGCTCGTCATTTGCACAAGTAAACCTGGAAAAGGTTAGGTTACATGCATCACCATATAAGTTTACATGTCTGCACGTTCTGCCTGATCTTTGCATCTAATTTTGGTGCAAAAAGTGCACATTAATTTTGTAATTTCTTATTTGTTACAACTAGCATACTCCAAATTTGTATAAATAGGCTTCAAACTACACTACTTCCATTCATCCATCCCTAAACAGAAGCTCAAAATAAGTACTTCAAACAACAAAAGCAACACTTTGAAATTGAATTTTGAAATGTCGAGGGCAAGAAGCATTTTGTTGTTAGTTGCTATAGTGTTTGCAGCCATGAACGGGTCGTGCCACGGTGGTGGTGAACCGCTACAGGTAGGGTATTACCAGGGAAAATGCAGGTCAGGTATTGATGTTGAAGCTATTGTTGGTGGAGTCATCAGGGCATGGTATTATAACAAGGATACCACCATTGCAGCTGCTCTTCTCCGTATGCAATTTCACGACTGCTTTGTCAATGTGAGTTATATATGCTCTGTCATTAGTATTTTTCCTCATTATTAGCAGCGAGTAACGCTGAAGTTCTGAACTAGTTTTCATATGACCGATTTGTTTTGCCTTTATCAAGGGGTGTGATGCATCGATTCTGTTGGATGGAAGTAATAGTGAGAAAACTGCGGTGCCAAACCTAAGCGTGCGAGGATATGATATCATAGATGCTGCCAAGGGCGTAGTCGAGGCTATCTGCCCTGGGGTGGTTTCCTGTGCGGATATCATTGTTATGGCCACAAGAGATGCAGTTGCCCTGGTAAATAAATGTCACTAGCTACTAGATAGCTTGCGCATGATGATCATTTATATTATCTGAAAAAGTATTTACAATTCATGTGCGATTTGATGCAGAGTGGAGGGGGGAAATACGCTGTGCAAACAGGTAGAAGAGATGGGACTGTTTCTAATAGTAAGAATGTCAATCTTCCTGCTCCTTCGATTTCTGTCTCCAGTTCCATCAAAGCATTTGCTGCAAAAGGACTCAACGCCACGGACATGGTCTATCTCCTAGGTAACTACCAAATTTTATCTTGCAATCCAATTTGAAGTTAGCTTCGTTCGCCAATCAGGGCTGACCGATTCTTGATTATACATGCAGGTGGACACACAGTTGGAATTACTCATTGTTCACTCTTTGCTGACCGTCTCTACAATTTCAAAAACACCGGGAAACCTGATCCGACCATGGATGCAACCCTGCTTACTGAATTACGCGCAAAATGCCCTCAAAACTCTACCACTAACAGCATAATTAACCTTGATCAGAACCCTTTGAGTTCATCATCAGTTGATAATTCATACTACAGGCAAATCATCAATAACAGGGGAATTCTTCAAATTGATCAAGATCTAGCCCTTGATGCACAAACGACTGCCACCGTCCAAAGCATAGCCAGTGGGTTCGACTTCTCAACAAAGTTTGGTCAGGCCATGATCAAGTTGGGTGGAGTTGATGTCCTAACTGGCAAACAGGGCGAGATCCGACGTTCATGCCGAGCTATCAACAAGACTACCAAGTGAACAAAATTGTTTATGTGACTTCTATACCCGTTTTCAAGCTTCAGAAGTTTTAAATGTTCAGATTCTTCTATACTTCGATTCATTTGTAATTTCATCATTCCATTGTAATTCCCAAAAACAAACGGGAAGCTTTGACCGTGTTGTATTGATTATTACACTAGGTTTTTATCTTGTTCTGTTTAAATTCATTTGTTTCACATCAATTTTTATATGAAAACATTATTTCTATCGAAGGATAAAAATTTTAAACTCTTACTAATAACGATGCACAGTTCTGTTGGTAAAACGCTTCACCTCCAACTAATAAATTGGGAGATCGAGTCAATCTTTAGCCGTTAAAAAAATAATTATATTTCTTCTATTCAATGAAATGAAGACAATAGTCAAATTGTGAAACCTAGCTGTTTGGGAGGAACAACTCAGTAAGCCTTATGTACAGCTCATTAAGACAAATCAAAATTTGACACTAAAGTCAACGATTTTATAATTAAAAGCGCAACATCTATTGAAAGTTTCAAAATAGTCCTGCAACTTTGTTTTCTCGCTGTTGTAGTCCTTGTACTCTTCTTTGTCTTCAACAACACTTGCAGGCAAGTCCTCCAACACCACAAAATCATATAACCTAAGAGCATACACGGACAAGAATCTCTAGTGAAATGCACCGAAGGATGCGTGTTCTTTTACGCTTAAGGTATGAATCATTTTGCGTACATTCTTTCTTGTGTATCTTATTTTCCACTACAATTCAAAAAATTTAATATTTTAGTCTTCGCTTTCAAAATTAAATGAGACTAGAATTCGTGTTAAATATATATAATTATAATGATAAGATTAATCAATTACAAATTGTCAAATACTGCTAATTTGGACAAGCAGAAAATATTTTCAATTATTTGGACAGAATGTTATTGACTTATTGTCCAATTCCTTCCATTGAAATGATTTCCTAAATTATGTATTGTTGACTTCTTCTCATGATATACTTTGGAGTACAATATTATATAAAGTTGCATGATTGATTAATTTACTCCACTTTATTGTGATTAATTTTGCTAATGAACGTGATAATCTGGCACGATTATCCCCAAATCATCACAAATGATTACATGCAGGTTATTTTATATTCTAAAGTTTGACCTTTACATTGATTAATATTGTGTATTATATCCAATTAAGCTTGCTTAATTTAAATAATAGATTTATATGTAGTGCAATTCCGCGACATTGCTAATTATATTAGTCTCCGCTATATCATATTTTATTTCTCCACGAGGTAGCTAGCACCTTAGCATAGATGAGAACCGTGTTTAGATAGGTAAATTCAGAATTCTATGTATTCATCGTTGAAATCAATACTAAAGATATATATTCTATTAATTTTTACATGGTATCGGAGAAAAAAGTTAAAAAAGTTATTGTTAAATTCCTTTTCATTGTCGCATTGAATGTTTTTAATACAAGTATTAAAGTGGGTTTGGACAAAAAAAAATAAAACATAGGGAAAGTCCATAACAATTTGAAAAATTCACAAAAAAAAGCATATAATAGCAATAACCGCTAGAGCTAGCTATAGGAGAAGTCTATACTGCCAATATGAAGTGCACGAGATATATAGATAATCGTTATGCATATCAACGGACGTGTAACATTTTTAATCGAGGCATATAGCATTGGTGATTCGAATTAAATTACATTAATGGAACCGCGAACAGAGAAATACAAGATAAATACAAGTTCATTGTATTAAATAAGTTGATCATTACAATCAACAATTGATCCATGATTATTGTGATTCGATTAGATTAGGTTGCATGCACTTAATTTTGTGTAACATGGCTAGCTTGCATGTTCGTACTTACAATGGCAACATTAAATCTTTGATCAAACGTGCAAAAAGCATGGTTTGCAGGCTAATTAGTACTATAAATAGGCCAAGAATCACACTGCAAAATATACAAAAGAAACAAATATAAACAACATTTAAAGAATTGAAGTTAAGTTAATTACTTGTCTACAATTCTATTATGTCCAAGGTTGAGGCAATATTAGCATTGACCATAGTGTTGGCTGTCCTGAGTATTGGCCTGTCTGATGGCCACGGACACGGTAATGGCAAGGGGAACGGCTTTGGCAACGGTAAAGGCCAAGGACATGGACCAGGTAATGGAAATGGTCATGGTCCAAGTGAAGGGAATGGCAACAATGCAGGACTCAAGGTAGGATTTTATCAAGGAAAATGCAAGAGGTTCGATGTTGAAGAGGTTGTTGCTGGCGTGGTTCGAGAATGGTTTGCGAAGGATATGACAATCACAGCAGCTCTGCTCCGTATGCAGTTTCATGACTGCTTTGTCAAGGTCTGGTTTTTTTTGTAGTATTTTTCAGACAGTGCTAGTTTAACAAGTGTTAGTTAGATTATGCACATTGTTATACATAAACTCAATACATGGTTTGTCTTATGAAGGGATGTGATGCATCGATTCTGCTCGATGGAACACGCAGTGAGAAAACTTCGCCACCTAATCGTAGTGTGAGAGGATTTGATCTCATTGAAGCAGTGAAGGCCAAGTTTGAAAGTCTTTGTGCTGGAGTGGTTTCTTGCGCTGATATTATTGCTATGGTCACGAGAGATGCAGTCGAGTTGGTAATTTATTTCCCATCTTCTTTATTAAAATGAATGGTATTTCACTATGTTTTATTAAGAGACAACATAGTACTGGTACGTTCACTAAAGTGTTGAAGATGCAGGGTAAAGGAGGGAGATACATGGTAGAGACGGGAAGGAGAGATGGGACCGAATCTCTAGCTACGAATACGATTCTTCCTTCTCCTTTTATTTCTGTCTCTGATTCTATCAAAGCTTTTGCTGACAAGGGAATCAGTACCACAGACATGGTTTATCTTCTAGGTAACTAACCGCATCATCAAAGATCAAGATTGATACTATATATTAACAATTTGATCTATTGTTTCGATATTTATCAGTGTTTGACATTAGTTCTTTATGAATGCACGCAGGTGCTCACACAGTTGGGAGAACTCATTGTTCACTCATAAAAAATCGTCTCTACAATTTTAACAATACAGGAGGACCGGACCCAAACATGGATTCTGGTCTTCTTAAAGCATTGAAAATAAGATGCCCACAGAATTCTACCACTAACAATGCCGTCGACCTGGATCAGAACCCTTTGAGTGCAAATACTGTTGACAATTCATTCTTCAAGCAGATTGTGAAGAAACGAGGAATTTTCCAGATTGATCAAGATTTGGCCCTTGATACACTAACAAAGAACATGGTTGAGTCCATTGCCAGTGGATTCGATTTCTTGAACAAGTTTGGTGAAGCCATGGTCAAGATGGGCAGAATCCAGGTCCTCACTGGCAATCAGGGTGAGATTAGGCGCTTCTGCAACGTCACCAACAGCTAGACTGCCGATTCTAACATAAAAAAACGACTACCCGTGGCTGGTGCAATTCCAACGATCCAGTCATAACTTGAATCAATTTACAGTATCTGAAAGTTCAATTATTTGAAGTCCATTTGTTCTCATTCTTCGTTCCCCTGGATTTGCCTATATGTACTGCTTTTTCGGTTTCTAACAGTCCGTTCATTTAAGAGAGCAAATAATCTACTTACAACTAGTGTCTACTATCCCATTCTAAGAGTTGGAATTTTATCATTTAAAGTTTCAGACTGATGAGCTGTTGTAAGAAAATGTATATTTGATCTTGCATAATGATAAATGACGATACATGTACTGATTGTGCACGTTCTATCTTTGTGGGTAATGAGTTAATGTTGACCGTCTTTATTCGCCTAGAAGTTCACTATATTTGTGATGCAGACGAGTTCCATCGTTTAGTTCTATGAAATGCGACAGGAACAACCAACACCCAACAAGATGAGACAAATTGAAGTACTTTCATGGAAAGTTACCATGCTAAAGGCCTATGTTGTGCACACATCTCAGATGACAGTTGGAAAGATATTCCTTATGTTGTCTAAGAAGTAGTCAGGCCTGCGGACTGAACGAGAGTTCTTTCCAGTAATATATATATCCAGACATTTTCTTCGAACTTCAAACCGCAGACATACTCAACATATTAAAACAGGAAGAGAAAGGGAAACAGTGAACTGAGTAAAATGGAATTCGGCATGAAATTAGCCTTTCTCCTAGTGGCTTCCTTCGCAATAGTTAGACCGGCTTTAGCAGGAGATCCTGACATCCTGACAGACTATATTGTTCCCCCTCTAAGCGGATCAGATCCAATCAACGGAACCTTCTTCACCTTCACAGGAATGCGATCTCTCGTGGGTGCACCCACACCCCCTGCCTTCAAAATCGTAAAGGCAGGCATGGAACAGTTCCCCGCCCTGAACGGACAGAGTGTTTCGTACGCTGTCCTGATTTACCCTCCTGGCACAGTCAACCCTGTTCATACCCACCCGAGGTCAGCCGAGCTCCTGTTTCTTGCCCAGGGATCACTAGAAGTTGGATTCGTCGACACCACGAACAAGCTGTTCACTCAAACACTCCAGCAAGGTGACATCTTTGTGTTCCCCAAAGGACTTGTTCACTATCAGTACAATGCTGATGCCAAGATTCCAGCATTGGCAATTTCTTCCTTTGGAAGTGCAAATGCCGGAACCGTTTCGATGCCGAACAGTCTGTTTAATACAACCATTGATGACACTGTCTTGGCTCTTTCTTTCAAGACTGATGTTCCCACCATCCAGAAGCTCAAGGCTGGTCTCCATGGCTAATTTTACCAAAGTTGAATCTTTATTGTTTAGTTGATAATTTTTTTTCTTCTCAAAACCAGATGAACCAATGCATAAATGAAAATGTGAGTGTTGGTTTGATCAGTTTACAATAAGAAGAAGGGTCATTTTTTGCCTGCTTCGATCTGAATCATCTCGAATTTCGATAAAAAATGTTATGTTTGGTATTTGCCTATTTGGTATTGAATGAACAATTTTGGAAAACTTTACATCATATAAATCTTGATACCGTTAAAAACTCAGTTTTAAACACCCTACCATTAAAGGTCAAGGAACTGTCCCCAGTTTGGGATATATTTACCCGGGTATTTTACTTACTACAATCACCCCAATCTTAAGAATTCCAAAATTTTTTAATATTAAAATTCACCAATACTAAATAAAAATTCACATAAAAATCCACCAAATAAAAGTTGACAGATAATGAAAAACTCACTGACCTTAAATAAAAATACACAGACAACGTAAAAATTCACTGCCCCAAAATAAAAACCACGTAAAAATTCAAAGATACTAAATAAAAATTCACCTATCCTAAATAAAAAATAAATTTTTATATTTAATTAAAAAATCACTAACTTTATACAATCTTAATGAGTGGTTCTTGACTTTTGACTGTAAATTTAGGATAAAAGCATATATTGAGTTTAGGTTGTTTTTCATAAAACCCCTTAGTAAGTAATATACGGTTATGTTATTTTCAATTGAAAATCACTTCAATTAAATTCAGTCCTAGTTTAATTCAGTTCAGTTTAATTCGACTTAGTTATAATTTATACTTCAGTTTAGTTCAGTAAATTTCAATTCAAATAAAATTTCTTCCAATGTTTTTTAATAATATAAATAAATTCAATTTAATACATATTATTTGGGTTCAAATTATGGAGGATGAGATGGTGTTTATCAATTGAGAGTTATCGAAAGACTTACCCTGGGAAATCCAAACTCGAGCGGATAATTTGTTACCATAATTCCATAAATATACTATACCTTCATTATGAGTAAACACCAAACATTGAAATTGCAAGTTTTACATATACCTGGCCCAAACTCAAACCTCTAATGTGTTAACCATATCATAAATATATAAACGCGAAAACCTGCAAATACGTACCATCTTGTTTCTTTGTTTGTTTATTTGTTTCCGATCGCTTGCTTATCATGACGAAGAAGATTATGACGATGATGAAGAAAACAATGTACTGTAGAGTAGTCGATGGACCTTTTCCGGCTATTGTTAATGGTGGATCCGCAGGAGGAAAGAAGTTGGGATGTTGTCCCGTCAAGAAATGTTTTCGATCTGCGGGAGGAAAGAACAAACCAGATAGCTTTACAAAGAAGTGCAGTTCGGATACGTCTCTAGTTAGTCCTCGCCAACAAAAGATCCAGAAGATCACATCACCCCAATGTCAAGATCCTGTCAAGGAGGCACTCAAAGCTGCTAAAGAGTCCTTGAAAAGAAGAGGAGCAGAACAACTAATACAAATCCAGCGCAGCGGTATAAAGAAAGAATTGCTCGTGAAAACATGGAAAGAACGGTGAGTTAGATGACAATCTAACCTTCAGCGAACTGGAAGCATTCGTACATGGTGGGGATCACGACAACATAACACTTGAGCAGCTTGGTTTGCACTTAAAAGACGACGATGAAGAGGAGGTAGAGATTAAACTATTTGGAGTCATAATCAAAGTCTCACAACCTGTATCTTTTTAATATTATGTTCCTTTGGTCGTAACATTGACAGATCAATCATGTAATTACGGAAGACCATCTTAGTTAAGTTGTAGTTTTACTTGTCAATATACAAGTGTATCTCGAGTCTCAAGAAAGTAGTAATGGCCTAATTGGAATAAGCAATATATGTTTCTTACTGTCACTTCTAGAATGAATTCACCAAGAGATTAGCTACAGCATACAATTGAAAGTAACAAGTTTTCAATCATCTCAATGAGATGCCATAAGTTTTATCAAACTCAGAGTGTCGAGCTTTGTATTGAAGCCTATAATTTACAATCTCAGTATCTCACAGCTAACCTAACCTAAAGAGATATGTATATAGACTGATTCCTCCAAGCATACAAACAGTAATCAGAGTCGCAGTTAAGAGCATCTTTGATGAGTGATGTGTAAATGAGATGAGAAAAGGCCATTATCCCACATCAAGGTAGCAAAATAAGTAAAAAAAATTATAACTCTGTACCAAACTAACCTGTTCGCCGAGCTCAGTAATGTGAGTTTGTCACCCAAATGGGGGAATCAAGGTTGTTGGACATTGGTCAGTTTGGTTGGCTGGGCTCGGAGAATATTGCTGCCCTGCCCTTTCCCAAGTCAAGAGTTGGACCATGTGGCTCGGGCAAAGGCTCGGATTTCATGGGCCCTTAGACAGTGAGAACTTCCCGCTCTTCTCAGTGGGAGGATAACGGGAACAAGCAGAAGATTTCAGTGAATTCAACCGAAAGATATACAACAAGCAGAAGATAACTCCAGCTTGGCTGTTGCAACTGAACAACAATCTTTTTCCCTCGAAAGATACTTCGCTTTAGGTTATGGAATATTCTGTGAACGATGTAAATCCTTTGATATTCTTCATGTAATACTTGTTCATATCTGAGACCGAGACTACTTACTTTCATGTGCAAAGGTTAGTAGTAGCTTCTCCTTATATCAGAAGTGTTTCACGGATATTTTCGAATCATTTTGTGGCATTTGAGTGTGTGTGTTTTGGTTTGATTAGTTGACAATTATTTTTACAAAATCTGTCTAGTTTGATAACAGCTGATTCATCCTCAATAGTACTTTGCAATGCTAAAAGTAATGCCTGAATAGATGAGATGTTTCATTATGTAAATTGAATAGATTACTTACCATTTAGACAACTTTCAGCTCACTGTAAACCAGACAATTTCATTGTTTTCTTCTATTAAATTCGACAAAAACAAACGAGAGGAAACAAAAGATTCTGCTAAAATCCAAGTTTAGCTATACTGAATGCCCTGTTAAAAGTATATGCCTCATGTTCTCTGAGAATTCAAGTTTTCATAAGAGATAAAACAGTTGGCCTGATAAATATTGCACTACTATAAATACATGCATTCTATTAGAACTTCAAACCACAAACTTCCAATTCAACTCATAAAAATAGTAAGAGAAAAGGAGACAGTGGCTTTAGTGCAATGGAATTTGGCATGAAATTAGTCTTTCTCTTAGTGGCTTCTTTTGCCATAGTTAGACCGACTTTAGCAGGAGATCCCGATATCCTCACAGATTTCATTGTTCCACCTCTAACTGGCCCTGATCCAGTCAATGGAACCTTCTTTACCTTCACAGGAATGCGATCGCTCATTGGGGCACCAATCCCCCCTGCCTTCAAAGTCATAAAGGCAACCATGGAACAATTCCCGGCTCTGAATGGACAGAGTGTTTCGTATGCTGTCCTGGCATTCCCTCCCAACTCAGTCAACCCTGTCCATATCCACCCAAGGTCATCTGAACTTCTGTTTCTTGCTCAGGGATCACTAGAAGTGGGATTTGTCGACACCGCGAACAAGCTCTTTACACAAACTCTCCAGCAAGGTGACATCTTTGTCTTCCCCAAGGGACTTATCCACTTTCAGTTCAATGCTGATGCCAGTACTCCCGCAGTGGCCATTTCTTCATTTGGAAGTGCAAATGCAGGAACTGTTTCAGTGCCGAATTCTCTCTTTAATACGACCATTGACGATACTGTTTTGGCCTTGTCTTTCAAGACTGACGTTCCCACCATCCAGAAGCTTAAGGCTGGTCTCCATGGCTAATCTGGCCAAGTTATTCCAATTCTTTTATGTTTATCTATATGTTTTCTCACCTGAAATAAACACAGTTCTTATATTGTCGTACTACTTGAGATTCATGTTGATGTTTTGTTCACACTATTTGGTTGCTCGTCACAAACTAGGATAGAGAATCATAACATGATGTTCACTATTACGGTTCTGTCAATCTGTTTCGTGGTATATTACCTACTACCTACTTGTGCTATTTATCAAGAAACTTGCCTGTATATCATACACGGGAATACATTTGATGCAGTATTTTTCAACACCAAAAAGTATTACAAGGTTACGTAACATACTGGATCCAGTTAAAGAGTGGTTTGGCAGAACTAATTCAGAGAAAAGTATGTGAAGAGCAACATTGAGATGGTTAACTATAAACTAGTTTCATTGCAGACAATTTCAGTCCATCATTTCTTCTATGGCAGTCGACGAAACATCCAACGAAAACAAACAAAAGAAACTAGCTACCAAAATCCTAACTTTACCAAGCTAAATCCCTTGGACAATTTCATCGTTTACTTCTATGAAAGTCGACAAAACAACCAACAAGAACAAACAAAATATAATATCCAAACTTAGCTAAATGCCTTAAAGTAAAGCTGAAGTAACATCAGATTACTACATTCCTTATGTTGTCTGAGAATTCAAAGTACTCATAATATATGAACCAGTCAGGCCTAGAAGTATACAAAACTTCACTTCACTAAGTTTCAGGCTTTCTTTCAATGTTCAAACCCCAAATATAGATAGTCATTATTCCAATGGAAAATGTCTTGGATAGGGGTGAACCCAGGACTTCAATTTTAATTGGCGAAATTAACATATGAAGATTGTTTAAGGATTTGGTGGGGGCATAATTTTAAATTACCGAAAAAATTACATATAAATTTTTTTTTCAACTTTTGACGGGACGAATTCTCGTCTTGGTTCCGCCCCTGGTCATGTATGTTATAGTTGAGTGGAAAGGTTTGTTACCACTATGTATAGGTGCAGATTCATGCTTTGCTATATGTCTATAATTTGTTTATTTTCTTCATATATTCTATTTTATGTTAAGATTCTTGGAATAAATATGCAAAATTCGATCCACCTAAAAAAATTATGAACTAATATGTATAACTCCGACCCGTTTAAAATTTGTTTCCGCACTTGCTACTGTTACTGTGAGAGAGAGCCAAATCTCCACTATAATGATGGGAGTGACAATTTATAAAAGATACATCTACATGTCTATATATAAAAAGTGCAAGTATCTATATGATCCAAAACTTTCGGGAACAAATGGTGATTTCTAGTTTTGGATAAGTACAAAATATAAATTACCCTGACCTTTAATGTTATTTTCCATCTCACTATATATAGTTAGCTCTACCCGCCATTATGCAATCCCAATCCAAAATTCACTATTTTTCCCTCTCTCACACACACCTCCGCCGTAAATGGACCATCTCGGCGGCGGCGCCACCGGTTTCCACCACCACCGACTTTTCGATCCTCCGCCATTCTCCACCAACTCCCCATCGGTCGAGTTTTCCGAGCAGGAGATCTTCTGCACTTCCTCCGGCGGATCCTCACCATCCTACACCCTCCCCAGCCCCAATCGGACCTTATCCACCCCCAACCGGACGTTACACAACGGAATATTTGCCGCATTGGCAGATAAGGCACGATCCGGATCCGAATTTCACCCCGTGTTCAATCACAAGGTGATTTCGTCATCAAATTCGCCGTTTCGAATGGCGATTCCGAAGAAGCAGGAGAGAGGTGCGGCTGTGTGGATGTACGGTCATTCTGCGCCGGTGAATGTGCCAATTATTCCGGTTGCATTGCACCGTAGGGCTAGGGAATTGGAGGATTTTGCTTCGGAGGATGAATTTTGGGTGGAGGAAGAGGAGGAGGATAATCGGATGGTTGTTCCGCCTCATGTGATGGTCGATTCGAGGCCTTCGTGTATGTTGTCGTGCTCGGTGTTGGAGGGAGCCGGAAGGACGTTGAAAGGGAGGGATCTTAGACAGGTGCGCAATGCCATTTGGCAAAGGACTGGTTTCATTGATTGATTGGTTTGTTGGATAGATGGATGATTTGTTGATTGATCTACCGATTTTTAGGTTGAAAGATTGATCGTGTGTGTTGTCTTTGCTTGTGTCATTGGGATGGATAATTGATGTTCAAGTATGTATGTACATATGGATTGAACTGATAGGTGATTCGTTCTTGTGGTACCGGTATCGTCTTAATTTTGTTGTCGTGTGGGAGAGGGTGTCAAATGTGTAATGTTCAATACGAAAGTCTGCTCGTTTATTTTGAATTGAGTTTTGTTCATCGCTTTCTTCATGCGGTTGTCGTTTGATTTAGTGGAAAATGGTACTTGATATCTTAGGAACTAGGAGGAACCTTTGTTCAAAATTTGATGGTTTGATAATTCCCTTTTGATATTTATAACTTCATCCTAGCTAAGAGTAGTTGCACGAAACGAAATGAAACTTCAAAGTTACATTGTTGCGTCTTTTGCATCATGTTTTTGAATTCGTATAGGAAGACTCCTTTAGCTGCGGTGCTATGATTATTGACCTTGTGGTTAGTGTAGTACTGTACATTCAGAGAGAATTACAAGCCTTAAAACAAATGTTTCAGTTCTTCTTACAATATAGAGATTGAGAGAGAGAGAGCTATATTAATAGAAAATTAATAATAAAATAATCAGGATAAGAGATTGTGTACAAGAAATAATAAGCAATCTATGATCATGTAGAAATATAAATTAGCTAGTCCAATCCAACTAAAAAATAAAAATTAAATACTAGAAGATAGAAGATGTGTAATACAAAACACAGATAGTATACTAAGTAGATTAGGAGATAGTTCTCTTTAAGTTGAAGTCGAGTCTTGTTATATATCTCGACGGTTATTAAGGAATTTAAGGTGGGAGAAGCTAAAATTTTAGTTTATGATGCGTCTAGATTACAACATGCCGTTTTACTTGCATTTTGTTTAACTTTACAACGTTCTTTTTCCATGCATATGAAGACCCTAGTTTCTGGTACACTTGCATACTGCATTCTTCAGTTGAAATCCAGTTTATGGTACGTTTTAAACATTTCAGTTCATGGTATTGGTTAAATCACTGTAAGTCTGTAATGATAGTTCAGAGCAACACATAGCTTCTGGTTTTATTTTTTGCAAGCCACATAGCTTCTGGTTTCTCAAATCGAATACTTTTGATAGTGTGCATTGACCACATAGCTTTGTTCTAGAATCGGTATCGATCACTAAACAAACTCTCATTTGAAGTGGTCTAGCTTCTTATGTGTTTGTGAAAAAAATAATGAAATGGGTGTTTTTCTTTTTTAAAACGGTAAAAGTGACTCGAACTTCTAATCTATTGGGTGAAGGAGAAGTAGCTTAATAGCTTATCAAGTGAAATGGGTGGTTAAAATGACTTTTAATAAATATACAATACGAACTAGGTAAGTATCGAAGAGAATGGTGCTCACGTTGACCCAACATCTTCTATGATGTTCACATATTCTTCATTGAATTCGTACGCAAATGTGAAAGAGGGAACGTTTGGTCCAAATGCTAATTTTCACACCAAAAGCTAGGCTGACTTCAATTTTCTCTGTCTTTCACATAATTAGGAATTTATATGATCTAACTGCCTAATACATCTGTCCATGTCATAAGCAAGAATGAAGAAAGATGGCGACATTTGAAGACTGCATAAAATATAACAATCTGCATTGAAAGCTATTTAAAGGTCGTTATATATGAAGACTGAAAGACAATTCATTATCGTTGTATGCATGTGTAGAGGATTATGAATTAATCTTTGGAATGTGACTTCCTCTTTCGTTCAATTTGGTTCACTATCATAAAATATTCTTTATTAGAGACGACTCTATTAGAGGTGGATGGTAGTCGAATTAACCATTAATGATAATTGAGACAGGAGTGCTAATGTTGATGTATGGTGAGATTCATTCTAATGGTATATAGCTAGCGTGATAGCAATCCAGTTGCCAGCTATCAAGATCAATCAAGTCCAATAAAAACGGTTAAATCGGATAATTAATCCAATTTAGACTGTCCACTATGGAGCGATTGCGGAGCAACTAAAATTTCACGACTAATTTTTTAATTATGAGATTGGACGGTCTTAACAATGTCCAATTTGAATTCTTCATATTGGCTCAAAACAAATGATGTGAGTATTACTCGGTCTTTAGCCATATAGAGTTTAGAAACCGATCCAAAATTCAACTTTAATTGAAATTCGGAGTTGAAGAATGTATAATCAACTTGCATAGAGTTTACTTAACAAGAAGAAATTGGCATACATCTAACAAATAATGAAAAGTTTTATAGATTGGACTTGTGCATATTTGACTCCTTTTGGTCCCGAAAAGTGCATTTCCCTGGTACGGAGAATGAGTTTAAAATTGCAACTTTAGCATAAAAGTAAGTACGGCTATAGACTACATACATTAAAAAATATGCACAACATTTAAAATCTTTATATATAGGACTGCAGATTTTCCATAAATGCGTGTTGTATGCAACAAAGTGTAAATGTACTTTTTTAAGAAAGATTTATAATGTACTACGTACTAGTATAATTTAGATTTTCTATATATGGAATGTGTTTCAAGGTCATATATTAATATATACATTATTGGAATTTGTTGATATATATCTTGTTTAAAATGTTTGTTTAAAATGTTAGGGGTTGATTGGTATATAATTTGAATGGACGTTTGGATGGATTTTAGTGAAATTGTGTTTGGAATGAAATTGAAATGGAGTATTTGAAGTGTATTTTAGGTCAAATTAATATTCATCAAGTCAAATGAACCGATTACAATTCCATTCCAAACATCCCCTTAAACTTTGAATCTGAAACGGACTCGAGAAGTAGTAATATATATGTACATACTAACAACTCTTTGCATTGTCTCCATCTCTTTTAAGGGAACAAGAAGTTTTGCGAGAATTCTTGCTTCTTTTCCTTTTCTCAACATTAATGATCTTAATTCATTCTCCCATAATCTCATTAGACTCGATTATATTTAACTGAAAACTACTTTAATTCAGTTTAATTTTATTTAGTTCAGTTCAGCTCCGCAGTCTAAATATTTATAATTTATATTTTACTTTAGTTCACTAAATTTCAGTTGAAAAAACGAAAAAATTATAAGTGTGTACTACAGTACTAGTTGTTATAGTTGTAGATAAGATTTTTAAGACACTAGCTAGCTAGCTAATTAGCTTGCAAGTAGCAAGTTATTTTCCTTCTCCCATAGTGTCATTGTTCTATGAGGAAGTACCTGCCGTTTTATTTAACATGTTTGTATGAAAATTCATAGATAGATAAATTTGCAAACACGATCGTATTGAATTGCTTGGTATATATCTACATACGTACACTGGTAATTAATTAATTATAGATAGAATTAATTGACTTGAAGAGGTCAAGAAAGCGATATGTGTTAATGAAGAGAGACTGATCTGAATCTATGGTCCAATATGTCATCAGAAAAGCCAAAAACACTCAATTATATTAACCAAGTACTACTAGTAATTTATAGTGGAACCATTCGTGAATATTATATCAGATGCATTAATTAACATATTACACGGTGGGGTATTCATTTTCTCATCGCGTAACCTCCAGTTTAAATATTGCCGACACATCTTAGGGTTAGGAGCATGTCTGGATGTTCTTTTCTTGTGGTAGTCTCAGTTGTGTTAGTCCCCGTTATCATTGTTTAAATTGAATTTAATCGAACGGAACTGAAAAAATTTTAAGTTGAACTAAATCGTATTAAATGAGTTTTTCAGATAAAGTGGATATAGTCTTAATGAAATGAAAATTGTTCGTGGTTGAAAAGACCTTGTGTTTTTGACTAAACATTTTCTATACTCGATGTACTTTATCGTGATGATTAATAAATACGAATTTCAGTTTAAATAGAAACAACAAAAGTATAAAAGTAAGAATTTCCTTCCATATTTTCCTAGTTTCTTGCTTCAACCGCGTGGAAATTTCCAACATGTCCTCTCTCACCCTTATTTTCTCCAATCACTCGTAAACTCTCCTCTATTAATAGCCTAGAATCCACTTGTAGTCATCGTATCATATCAATAAATTTATCTACCCTCAATTATTTATCTAATAATTTCACTGATAATTAATATATTTTGTGTAACATTCATTCATCAACAAATTAAAGATTGATCAATTCAAGCATATCTTATACTACTAGTCTCTACTCAAACATGGAACAAATGGCACCGGGGTTTCGATTCTTCCCGACCGAAGATGAGCTCATGTCCTTCTACCTCCCCACCAAGCTCGCCGGAAACAGGACCATCATCGACCGCGTTATCCCTGTCTTCGACATCTATCAGCACGAGCCATGGCAACTTCCAGGTACATGTAACGTAACACTGTATATTATCATTCATGACGCGCGCGGAACTAAAGATTACATAAAATGTTACATATAGATAGTTTGTCCTATATTTGTTTTAAGGAACTAATGGTCTTAATGGAAGTGTTCTAATAAGTGTTTGAACTATATATGCCAAATGTAGAACACTGTGGGGAGTTATGCCAAGGGGACAAGGAGCAATGGTTCTTCTTCGTGCCTAGGACGGAAAGAGAAGTACAAGGAGGGAGACCTAGTCGGACAACATGCTCCGGCTACTGGAAAGCCACAGGGTCGCCAAGCCATGTGTACTCGGCAGAGAGTAAGCTGCCGATAGGGTTGAAGAAAAGCATGGTGTTTTATAGAGGGAAAGCTCCTAATGGAAGAAAAACTAAGTGGAAGATGAACGAGTATAGAGCCATTCAGCAAGATTTCCCTAATTCTGTTCCTAAGGTATAACTACATATTTAATCTTCATGTATTTAGGTTACATTGAAAATTTCATATTGGTGTAATCTATTCGAATTTCATATGTGGTGTAAATTACCACTTATTGACTTATGTTATCATAAAAAATTTAAGGTTTCAAATTGCAAGATTGCATATGTCAATTAATCACAACAAGTTTGCTTAGCTTTACTTTTTTAAGAATATTTAGGTTACATTGAAAATTTCATATTGGTGTAATCTATTTGAATTTCATATGTGGTGTAAATTACCACTTATTGACTTATGTTATCATAAAAACTTTAAGATTTCAAATTGCAAGATCGCATATGTCAATTAATCACAAAAAGTTTACTTAGCTTTACTTTTTTAAGAATATTTAGGTTATATTGAAAATTCCATATTGGTGTAATCTATTCGGATTTCATATGTGGTGTAAATTACCACTTACTGACTTATGTTATCATAAAACTTCAGATTTCAAATTGCAAGATCGTATATGTCAATTAATCACAAAAAGTTTGCTTAGCTTTACTTTTTTAAGAATATTTAGTTTACATTGAAAATTTCATATTAGTGTAATCTATTCGAATTCCATATGTGGTGTAAATTACCACTTATTGACTTATGTTTTCATAAAAACTTTAAGATTTCAAATTGCAAGATCGAATATGTCAATTAATCACAAAAAGTTTGCTTAGCTTTACTTTTTTAAGAATATTTGCAAATTTTAGTTATTGCATGTACTTTTATATTTAATTTCTCTTTTAATTTGAACCTAATGATCAATTGTATTATTCTTTTCAAACCAGTTTAATTTCATGTCCTAATGAATGATGGAAAATGAAAGAGTAACTTTGCCGCCAAATGTTATATCCTATGTTTTAGATTAATTACTAATGTTGTTTCAAAATATTATTGGATAATTTGCAGTTGAGGCATGAACTAAGCTTATGCAGAATCTACATCGGATCAGGTACCGTTCGAGCATTTGACCGACGCCCTACTCATCATGTATCAGAGCCAGTTTTATCCGGGGAGAAGAACACTGTTGAAGAAAATGAAGGAGATGTCGATTGCAACACGGATCAAGCAGATGAAGATGCAACAACAAACTTTGCAATTGATGGAAATTCATCAGTCTTGTTAGATGGAATCCAGCAAAACAATGGTGGTAATGATCAGTTCAATAGATCAATGGAGAACAATACCAATGCAGGATTAGGGTTTTTCAACAATTTGGAAGATCTTATGGATTGGGATGAAATTAATATGTTCACACATCAGTAATTTAGCATATCTGTGATTATCATAATAAAAAGTGTGTATATCCATGGGTGTATCTTGTTGGGCTAATTCTTTTTTCATAATTATGTGAAACGTGTGATAAATAAGAATGAACACTTAATGTTCTATCTATCTTTGATTAATGATATATAAAATGCAATGGATTTGTCTAGGTGATTAGGAACAAACAGGTTAACTTTACAGATTTGTTTAGCCAAATTAAATTATAACTACTATCTTTTATTTTAAACGGATAAAATTACAACTACTTTCTCGTATATCAACATAGCGGAGCTATATTGTGATGGGGGTAGTGCACTTACACTACCCTTTAATTTTTTCTTAGTGCATTTGATTTTAAATTTTTAGTATTTTGCACTATTCCAATTGAAAAAATATGTTCTTTAAACTTATCTTCGTTTTTGTATGTTTTCTTAAACAATAAAAATAAATATCTTTAGTTAATTATTTTTTTCTTCAATTCTATACGCACTAGGCGGTTTGTTTTTATGGCAGCCCCTCTATATCAATACCTCTTTACTCTTAAACCACATTATACCTCGACTAAGATTACAATTAATATCTCATATATCGATACATTTTTACTCCTAAATCACATTTCTAAACCACCTTATACATCCAATAAAATTCAAACTATGCACCTCCTCCAAACCACCACCCCAACTCCTTTTCACTGCACTGCGTTATGACTTCCATTTTTATAACTACTATATGATAGCTTATATGATACATCAATTATTTATATTAAATAAATCAATTTTTAGTTGATTATGTAATTCATAAACGGAATTGATTTTATGTAGTTTAGTAAATTATCTTTTGTTATATAAAAATAGATCGAAAAAATACCCATATAATCATCAAACTATACGATTTTGATCACCACAAGCTTGAATTAGATCATGATCTAAGTACGTTTTTTCATGCTTCACATATATATATATGGTCAGTGACAAACTCAGAATTCACTTCATATATTGTAATGTGATGATAGTGATGATTAAGTAAAATAGTGATGATTAAATAGTGACAAACTCAGAATTCACTTTTGTTATATATATATCTGCCTAAACAAATAGTGATGATTAATTAAAATGTTTAAAAAATATCAATAAGTTTGTATACATACACATTGAGTTTATATCTTTTCTCGTATATATAAAACATCAATTCTTAGTTTAAATTTAGTATAGTTTTTACTATAAAGTTATTTTTTAATATTGGTCCACCGAATACTTAATTAGTTCAAATTAGGCCTCCAAACACCAAATTAATTGGTTCATCTCATCCACCACTCAATGCACGTACGATATATTCTTAATTGGTCGCATTAAGTCAAGGCCATCATGTCAAATTAAATTTCTACCTTGATTCTGCACATTATATCAAGGGATGTCAATCCTCTTGAAATGGCATTTCATGCATGATGATTCATGAGATAGTTTGATACTCCTTTCGTTCTTTTTAATATTGATGATTCATCAGATAGTTTGATACTTCTTCCGTTCTTCTAAAATTAAAATAACCTTTCATTTTTTATTGGAACAATGACGGATTGAGTACTACGTATAAAGTGGTCAGGTAAACATGTCTAGCTAGTTGATACGATTTCCATGCACTTAATGAACAGGAATAGTGAATGTGAATAGCTACTTGACTCATTTTAATGGAATTGAATTCAGGTCAAGGGCATTTGGACAGAGTAGATATATGATAATGTACAATTGTACATGTACCTGGTTGGATCGATAATTGCAAGTTACGTTACATCAATTACACGCGCAATATGCTGCTATCTACGGGCCGCAGATTTGAGGTGGGAACATTAATTTAATTGTTCATGGAATCATGTCTTGCCAAATGTTTACTCGTGTCCCTCTCATTCTTGACTCATTCCTCATATGGTCAACTTCTATTAACCTAATGAGTGTATAAACCAAAATTAGGATTTTTTATTTCTAAATTCTAACAAGAAGTTAATTCATAACAAATGAACCTGGACATTAAGTTTTTCTGTTCGGGTCAGAAGTTCTATACGTATATTCTACTTATCACGCTAATTTAGATTTTTATCTCCCGGACCCCACCATCTCTCTCTTTCAACATAGCACCATACAGAATATTCTGAACATCAGAATAAAATAAAAAATCATATGAGTAGTTGTTAAGGTGATTTATGAAGGAGAACATTATCCTTACTTGTTTTATTATTGCCTACCATGCTTATTGATCCTTGTGATATTGGTGCGAAAATAACCATGAGCATAGAGGAGTGGAGTAATTAATTGTATAAAATTTCTCTCTTTCTTATTACTGTAGAGGCGCCTCCCTTCTAGTGAAGGGAGGTCAACTTGACTTTTGCAAGATGGGCGTTAGTTAGGCAAAAGAATAGATTGGTTGACGGGTTTACATGATTATTCTTCGACGAACTTAATTATCTTTTTAACTATAGTCTTTTTATTTGCTCCAATTTTGATTGGATGATTATGAAAGGTCACAAATTTGACATTGACTTAGGGTATTTTCCACAATCAATTCAAATTACTTATGAATTTTGCATATGCAAGCACACTACAAACATATATCCAATTATCGAAAGATGTTATTGTTGATCAAGACCTTTATCTTCAAAATTTAAATTACGATATAACAATTTAGCATCAAAACAAAACATTTAATGACGAAAACCTATTTTATGGGTAAGAATACCAAGAAAATCATACCAATAATACCATATCTTACACCATTAATAAGCAATGTACATGAAAATTTATAATTTTTTCAAATTAAGGAAAGCTAATTCACTTCACTACTATTCCTCACAAGGAGAGTTTCGCTTCGTGTGTACTTTTATTTAGGAGAGTGAGTTGGTGCACAATTTCGTGAATCTCATTTGAAGACATCACACAATATTTCAATAAGGACATCTCGTATAAGTTTGACGAACTTTAGGGGGGTTTACGCAATTAACCGGTCCGTTGTATTCGTTCGGGTTACCGAACAAGTCCTTGGTCTATCGCCTATCCAAAGTCCGAACCCTCCAATCGCAAAACCACGGAAATTTTGACTGATCGGTCTCCTTTTCCGATCGACCAGATATATGGCGATTCTGTACGGTCTGGTGGCACGTGGCACCACGGTCCTCGCCGAATTCAGCGCCGTCACAGGAAACGCCGGCGCGGTGGTGCGCCGGATACTTGAGAAGCTATCGGAGACGGATTCGGCTGAATCGAGGCTCTGCTTCTCTCAGGATCGCTACATTTTCCACATCCTGCTATCGGACGGGATCACGTTTCTCTGTATGGCTAACGATGCCTTTGGAAGTAAGGTTCTCTTCGAGAATTGATGGGGAATTTTCATTGATTGTTAGGTTTAATTGTCTGATTGAATTGGAAATGTGTTGATTGTTGTTAGTGAATTGGTGATTGTGAATTTGTTGGAATTGAAGCTGAATTGAAAGGTGTATGCAAATTTGGCTCGTTCTAGCTGATGTATGTTGGATGTTATGTGTATTCTTATTTCGTATTCTCGCCCTTTTCGGTAAGTAGCTGTCTAGTATTGTCTGCTAAGCTTTGCATAAGAAGTGATGATCCTATTGTGTAGTGGAAAGAGGGGCTGAGAGATATCATAAGTCGAATGTATCAGTGAAGTCTGATATGGTATATCTGGCAAAAATAGATACTGGTTAAGGGGTTCATTATGAATTTATGATGTTTCAGTCAGATTTTTGGTTTTCACTAAGATACTCACCTTTTGGCGGGATGTTTCGGTATGTGGTCATATTTTCGTGATTTTGATAGTTTAAGGCTATATTATGATTGTGATAATTATGTTTTACGCATACATGCCAGCATTATTTCTATATGCATCTTTCATCTAACGGTTAGCTCCACCACCAGACAATGGGGAAAACAATAAAAAGGAAGGTATGTAACAGTATAGAAACAAGACTGAAGAAATAAACCTTCCCAATAACAGGTTTGTGGTGTAAAACTGGTTAGAACTTCAACTGATGAAATTGTGAGGATTCTATTGTGAATGTACCTGCACTGCCGTTGAGCATTTTGTTTAATTCTCCAAGCCTAGAGTCTAGATTCTTATGTTAACATTATGCTCTGGCGATAATTCTTAGCATAATATATTCTTAGACCAAGTAAAATCCTTCCATCTGTGCTTGCAAGATCTTATCCCTCTTTGTATTCTTCAGATGGGATGCTATAATGTTTATGATTTTAACGCATATGGACTTTTTGTTTGAGCTCTTACCAAAAAAGATTCTCTTGACTCTGCATTTATGCTTAATTGTTTCAACACTTTATTCAGGGAGAATCCCATTTTCATACTTGGAGGATATACAAATGAGATTTATGAAGAATTATGGGAGGGTGGCTGCTTATGCACCTGCTTATGCTATGAATGATGAATTTTCAAGAGTTTTGCACCAGCAAATGGAGTTCTTCTCCAGCAACCCTAGTGCTGATACAATGAACCGTGTACGAGGAGAAGTTAACGAGGCAAGTATTAACTTTTGAATCTCAACCACATGAAGTATATTCAGTTTAAGTGATCTTTTTTCCTGGTTTACAGCTACTGTTAGAATTGATTCTGATCTGAAATACTTAAATACCCTGGAAACACTTGGTTTGTTGGTTTATTAGGAAAAGAGCAGGCTATCACATTCAATACTCAGTAGACCTGTCGACTTTAATCTAGTTCTAGGTTTCTGAAGCATTTATCAGGGCTGATGCGCATGTACTTTGTTGGAACTGTCTTCCCACATAAACACAGTCTTGACTGCTCTTTTTAGAAGTATGTTTGTATAGAATTTCAAGCTACGGCGATATTCATTGGTGCCATTCCTAAAGTAGCACCATGACTTGTTCAAAACACAGTTAACTCAACTTATCAAGTTTAATGCTCTGATTTACTATATGAATCACTTTGAAGCTCTAGGTGGCTCTGATATGTTTCATTTTCATTTCCTGCTCAATTGAATTTCTTTATTCCTCCATTGCAACAAAAAAACATGAAAAGAGTAATGGCAAAACTAAAATGCAATATTTAGGTACCTTTGTTTGAAATGGTCTTAGAAATATTATTCAGAAAGAGCTTTCTGATAAGCGAAGTACCTTCCCTTTTTATTCGTAATGATATTGATCTAACTGTAACTGGGTATGTATTTCATGTTGTGATTCCACCGTCATAATCTTCCTTATTACTGAACACTTGAACTATTAAGAACCCCGCACCTTGAATATTGTAATTTCCCTTGCTGACCTTGTTGCTATATTATGTGCCTGCTAACTGAAAATTTGGCATTCAGGTAAGGACAATAATGGTGGATAATATTGATAAGATTCTAGAAAGAGGTGACCGGATTGAGCTTCTTGTTGACAAAACATCAACCATGCAAGATAGTGCATTTCACTTCAGAAAACAATCGAAGCGTCTCCGCCGAGCTCTATGGATGAAAAATGCCAAGCTCCTGTGAGTTCATTTTTTTTTCTTTTTCCCTTACTATCATGTTTTTCAGCTAAGAATTGTATTTTGTGCCTTTTAAGATGTTAATATCATGTAAGTTGAGCCAAGCTCAATTAGTTCATTTTAGTTCGTAACAGAATCTATATAACAGAAAAACCAGTAAAGTAGGTCGTAATACACGAATCCCGTGGACGTGGAGGATATTTATGGCCACTCGTTCTTAATGAAATAACTTTATTGCACTGTTTAAGCCCGTAAACTGGTTGTTTTTCTATATAAATTATTGTGGAATTATACCACTAGCAAACATATGGTAACTCTTCTTGATGCCTGTACGAGTTAGTTCAAGTATTATTTTTTTTTCAATCACCTCCATAAAAGTTCCTAACGGTGAAGTGTAAAATGCACTTCTATAGTTTATTACTCTATCAGTAGTATTGTATTAGCACTGATTCTTAATAACTAGAGATGCTTTAAATTTAGTTTAGCTGGTTCTTATCTCCAGCAAGTTCCTTTTCCTTTGAATGTTAACCCACTATTGACGCACTCTAATAAATATGCCTCTTGACAGGGCCATGTTGACGGGTCTCATCGTTCTGCTTCTGTACATAATAATCGCGGCTGCTTGCGGAGGCATCACTCTACCATCTTGTAGATCAAAATAATAAATGCTTCACGGTATCTCTCAGCTGATCAAAGATTGAATTATCTATACTTTCGCGGTGCAAGACCTCAGCTGCCATGCAATATGGCTTTCTCCAATTGCAAAGAACATTTCAGTCCAGATAATGTACTCTACTGTTGTTGTGTATTTAGAACTAGTTTAAGGAAAAAGCAGGTTGGATACCTTATAACGTTGATCATGGTCTCTTCCTCTGTATTTATACCATAAAGAGAAGGAAAAATACGTGATCTAATGTTCTCTTTGAATCCTTGGACATTCCGGTTTTACTTTGTATCTGGTAATGCAGTACCAACAACGGAATTATTTCATGCTTATAAATATCTTTGAGATTTGACAACTTCGGGTGTCTGTGTTCCTTTCTATGGTGTCGGCTGATCCTCTTATTACAGATTCATCGTCGTGTATGTGTGTCTGTGCAATCCCTTTTGTGAAATTCCAAGCTCAGCTTCTGTGTGACCTGCATAAGCATAATTTAACGTGCCTATGCAGTCACCCGGAGCTTGTAATTATCCATGTAAGTTGTTATACTCGAATAGCCGTACGTTACTTAACTAAATAGTCCCTCCTTACAAAATTTAAAACACAAGATTATACGTCGGTATTAGGGTCGACGTGGGTATTCGCGCGTTAACGATAAAAAGAAATGATTGTGAGGGTAACGGTGTAATATCGAACCCCCCATAATAATTGATGCTGATGAATTGACCCACCTGCAGTTTGGCAGAGCACATTTAGAAAACATGTCTATTTTGACATGCCAACAAAATCTGGCAATTGGCATCAAATTTGTTCAATTTCCGCTTTGATTCTCATTTCTCAAATTTGTTCTTTTCATCCAATGTTACTACTGTGTTACAAAGATCACTCTTTCCCCTGTTTTCTGAATATTCTCAACTCTCATTCTACTCTCCAATGGAGTCTCTCACTTTCTCTCAATCTCCTCTACTCTTGTCAACTCCAAAACTGAATTCACTTGCTAAAAATCCAATCTTTAACCCATTTACGAAAAACCCACCAACAAAAACTCGCGGAAAACCCCAAAGGAGCAAATTCAGCAGCTTTCTTGATTTAAAACCAGTTTCCCAGCCAAAGCCTTTGGAGTTTGACTTGCCCTGGTTTAATCCTGCTGACAAGGCCAAGTTCGATGTGATCGTCATCGGAGCCGGTCCGGCAGGTCTCCGGCTCGCCGAGCAAGTTTCCCTTTATGGGATCAAGGTATGCTGTCTTGATCCTTCGCCTCTTTCTATGTGGCCGAATAATTACGGTGTTTGGGTTGATGAGTTTGAAAGTTTGGGTCTTGATGACTGTTTGGACAAAACTTGGCCTATGACTTGTATTCATGTCGATGATGATAAGACTAAGTACTTAGACCGTGCTTATGGTAGAGTGAATAGGCAGGATTTGAAGCTCAAACTGATGTCTAGTTGTGTTGCTAACGGTGTTAAGTTTCATAAGGCTAAGGTGTGGAAGGTGGATCATGAGGAGTTTGAGTCCTCTGTCACTTGTGATGATGGTACTGTGATGGAAGCTAGTTTGGTTGTTGATGCTAGTGGCTTTACGAGTCGGTTTGTCGAGTATGATAAGCCGAGGAATACCGGGTTTCAGATAGCTCATGGTATCTTGGCTGAAGTGGAGAGTCATCCTTTTGATTTGGATAAGATGGTTTTGATGGATTGGAGGGATTCTCATTTGGGGAACGAGCCGTATTTGCGAGCTAGTAATGCGAAAACTCCAACTTTCTTGTATGCGATGCCGTTTGATTCGAATTTGGTGTTTCTGGAGGAGACCTCTTTGGTTAGTAGGCCTACACTGTCGTATGGAGAAGTCAAGAAACGGATGGTGGCAAGGTTGAGGGAGCTTGGTATACGTGTGAAGACGGTGATCGAGGATGAGAAATGCTTGATTCCAATGGGAGGCCCTCTTCCTCGGATGCCTCAACCAGTTATGGCAATTGGGGGTAATTCGGGGATCGTGCATCCGGCTACTGGGTACACAGTAGCACAGACAATGCTTGTTGCACCTTTAGTGGCAGAGGCGATAGCTGAATGCCTTGGCTCAACTAGAATGATTAGAGGGACAGCATTGTATACCAGGGCATGGAACGGGTTGTGGCCATTGGAGAGGCGGTCTAGTAGAGAGTTTTACAATTTCGGGATGGAGACTTTGTTAAAGCTTGATTTGGTTGGGACTAGGAGATTTTTCGATGCATTTTTTGAGCTCAATCCTCACTATTGGCAGGGGTTTTTGTCCTGTAGACTATCTCTTGGGGAGCTCCTTATGCTAGGGGTGAATCTGTTTGGGAATGCTTCGGGTGGTTCGAAGCTTGACATGGTGCGCAAGTGCCCTGTGCCATTAGTAAAGATGATGGGGAATCTGGCACTTGAAGCTATTTGATTCCAATACAGTTTATAGTTGTTTTTAGGAGTATTTTCAAATTCGATCTTAATTTTGATTTTGAAAAGAACCAGAAGTTCTGTATACATTACATGAACTTCTTAGAAATAGAAGGGAAATATCATCTGATTGCTGGTTGGAATCATAATTCATAAACTAGGATACATATGTATCAGGAAAAGGTTGAAATTTACATTTATCTCATGATTTGGCGAGGAGGCCTTAAATCCTTGTTCTTTGTTGTGTTTTTTATTTTAGACCGATATCTAGTTTTTGCTATTACTAATCGAATCCTTTTACTTTATTTATTGTTCATGTGAAACTTGAGTTTGTGAGTTAGTAATGTCTCCAAGACCTAGTTCATCTTTGATTCTTGAATCAGTCCCTCTCCTTGTTAGATTGCAAGGAGTTGTTGATACAACCATGAAGCTGTTTTCAAACTTGAGAGATGTAAACAGAGAAATGAAATTAAATGATGACATATTATTCCAAGTCTGCTTAGTTGTACTACGAAACAGGATAGATTAGAATAAGAAATTACAATAACCAGATGAAAACTTCTACCCTGCAAAATTCAAAACACAACTCACTGCAAGCTGTAGATTTTAATTTTAACCATAATAAATGTTCATCATGTTTATGGTACTAATTATGCATTAGGTGTCATCAGAACTTGAGGAGGCGGTAAGGATTCAGCCAACCTTGCAGTTGTCCATTGGTTAACATGTGGTGCAGGTATACAGATACATGGTGGAGAACTTGGAACAGGTGGCTTTTGCACTGGTGGCGGCTGGTTAACTGGCATTGGTGGAGGTGGAAGATGGCGGCGAGGCCTGTGAGGGACATGTTTATGTTGACCTCGCTTATGGTGACCATGTTTATGGGGTGGTGGTGGAGAGTGTTGGGGTCCTGGTGGTGGCTGAGAGGTGGGAATTGGAGGTGCTACGATTGGAACTGGAGATGGAGGAGGAGACGGGCATGGAGGACAAGGGGAACTTGGTGGGTTAAAATCCGTTGGGGTTGATGGAACTTGCACGATCGGAGGACTAACTGGTGGCATGTTCTTTGGTGGAACTTGAACGGGCGGAGTACTCGCTGGTGGCATGTTTGTCGGTGGAACTTGCACAGGTGGACTGACTGGTGGCACACTTGGTGGTGGAACTTGCACAGGCGGAGGACTCACTGGTGGAGCTTTCACGGGTGGAGAACTCACCGGTGGCACATTTGGTGGTGGAGCGTGAACGGGTGGAGGATTCATTGGTGGCACGTTCGCTGGAGGACCTTGATTGGGAGGAGTACTCACTGGTGGTGCCCCGCTTGTTGGTGGAACTTGCACGGGTGGAGGACTCGCGGATGAAGAACTCACTGGTGGTGCCCCGCTTGTTGGTGGAACTTGCACGGGCTGAGGACTCACGGGTGGAGAACTCACCGGTGGCACATTTGTTGGTGGAGCTTGAACGGGTGGAAGACTCATTGGTGGCACATTTGTTGGAGGACCTTGCTTGGGCGGAGTACTCTCTGGTGGTGCCCCGCTTGTTGGTGGAACTTGCACGGGCTGAGGACTCACGGGTGGAGAACTCACCGGTGGCACATTTGTTGGTGGAGCTTGAACGGGTGGAAGACTCATTGGTGGCACGTTTGTTGGAGGACCTTGCTTGGGCGGAGTACTCTCTGGTGGTGCCCCACATGTTGGTGGAACTTGCACGGGCGGAGGACTCACTGGTGGCACATTCGCTGGTGGAGTTTGAGCGGGCGGAGAACTCTCTGGTGGGACTTGCTCGGGCGGAGGACAAACCGGTGGCACATTCGTTGGTGGAACTTGTACGGGTGGATGAACAACTGGTGGCACATACGGTGGTGGCAATGGTGGATTGTGCCATATGGGAGGGAAGGGAAAGTGTGGCCAGTTATGGGGGAAACAAGTGCTTATAGGGTCACAGTAGTAGTTACCTTCAGCACCAGAAAACATCAGTAGCACTGCAAGTAACTTCACAAACAACATGGTGAAAAACTGAAACAAGCAAGTCTCAGAATCTACAAGTTACAGTGCTTTTTTGGTGTGATATTGATTGATGTTTTGAGTGAAATTTATAGAACTAGAATGTGATACATTCCAGAAATCAATTTAATGTTTCCGGTCAGCAACTGGTTGGTGACACTTTTTCTCCATGGAATATGGTTGTAAAGCATGGTGAAGTCTTCAAGTTTTATGTCTTCACATTAACTACAATTTGGATTTATGCAAACAAAAATTAGGTAGTCAAGCTAAGCATAGTCATTTCATGAGGTACTTCAACTAAATAGTGTAAATATATATTTACTCCATTCCGGTTTCCAACGAAATAAATTTACATCATTCAACTTTCCAGCACAAGGAAATCAAGTTTAAAATATTTAGCTGGATACCGTCATGTTTGTATGATTCCAAAGTCCCGCCAGTTATAAAAGTTATTTCACCCGTAACTAAATAGTGTCACGATGCATTTGCTTCATTCATATTTCCAAGACAAAAAAATGAAGTCAATACAATATTCATATTTGTGATTAGGACTCCTACGTAGTTCACCACTATATTTATAGAACGATTCTCGACCTCAGTATTTTTTTAAAAATTAAATGATTAGATGATGAGCAGTTTATTTTCAATCATCTCGAATAAAGTTAAATTTATCTTGACTTGTATTTTTCAATTTTCTGAATTGCTTTGTGTTTTTAATAAATTTATATTTTCCTTCTTGAGACGATGACCAAGTACGAAAAATTTTGGTATATTTTTACGTATAGAAAACTGACGGAATAGAAGATAGATATTGAGATAGTAACATTTAAGTATCGTAGTTATATTCGACGTGTAGCCTCACTTTTCTTATTTTATAAATAGTCGACTCTATAAGGTATACTGAACCGTCTCTCTCCATCCGCCCAACTGTATAAATTCATTTATTGTGAAAGTCGTTCGGATAAAATTCATTTGTTCGGGACGGAGGAAAAATATACTTATTTGCCAGATTAGACTCAACCCGGTCGGTTTGTTTTAACTTTGTTGAAGAAAGGAATTGGAACTTTTTGACGTGACGATTAAGCCACAAATTCAACTACGGAAAACCTCTTTGCCAAATCCTGAATCAACACCTGAAATCTGACCCTAGGGTTTTGATCACTGCTCCGATTTCGCACAACCTCATGAAGCCAATTAGGCTCCCGGAGCCGCCGGGTAGCCCGCCGTCGGTTATTAGTGGAGGAATTCCCGACATCTTCGAAGGCGGAGTATACGGCGTCATCCGCCGTGCCGTCGTAATTGGTAACGGCTTTCCTTCTTCCGAGAACCAGAGCATCGGCTTGGTTCGAGCACTCGGCTTATCTGGAAATCAAACTCTCTATGTAAGCTCTTCTTCCGGTTAAATTCTCGTGAATTGTTCGTTTGCTGTTTATTTTTAGTCGATTATCGAACGATAAGCTGCTATTTAACTGTTGGATTGTATAGGTAACGATATTGTTTGTATTTAATTATAAAGGAACTTATTCTGCCATGTTTTTTTTAGCTCAGCTGTATTTGGTTAGCTATTGCAGATATAGTTTATTCGTCTCGTGAGTATTCCAGAGAGCATTATCTGATTGTAGAAACTCTAACTTGGGATTTATTAGTATACTGTGATTGTTTGATGTGATTTGCTACTTGCAAGTGATGTAAGTTGCAAACTCGTGTTGTTTTAGTTGCAGAATCTTATGAGTTGTTTTAGTTGCATACTCATAATGAATTGGTACGAGGTGCACATTGTTTGGACAGATTTTATAGTGTAGTTCAATGTGAAAAGCTAATAGACTAATAGTGAGTGAACCATTGGTCACTGGATTCGATTTGCTAGAATAATTCTTACTTCTAGAAGTACAACATTTTCTTAATGGTTGCTTTTCAAAATATACATTCCCAAGGGTTTATCTCGTTCTGCTCAACTCTTTGGTATTGTAACTTGTAAAATTAGATGTTCTATTTGGATAAATTAGATGGTCAACTTTTCATTTTAGGTTGCAGTAGAACATAGGGAGTGACCAAGAAAGATCACATTAAAAATGTCTATGGAAACATCTTCTCCTGACGACCTTTTGTTGCCTTCTGACCTGAGCTTGCACAAGCATTTCTCATGCTTAAATCTGTGAACACCCACCGCCCCCACCTACGGGTTTATATTATTCGTTTGAGTAATCCATTTACTTGTGCAAAGTGTTACAACCTAATGTCTGAATTTGTAAACAGTGATGTCCAGCTAATGTCCACCATCTTATATCTGGAAGTTTATCTGTAACCTTGAGACCTGATGGATGGGATTTTACTTTGCAGAGGGTTACAAGACCTAATGGAGGAATCAATGAATGGCTTCACTGGCTCCCTGTATCTGTCCATAAGCAATTATACCATATCATCAGCCTGATTTATGGGATTCTTTTTGCAAGAGGACGGAAGAGAGTTTTGCCTGGTGAAAATGGTGGCATTGGCCTGGCATCGGTGCTGGAAGCTGATGTAAAGAGTATAGTCAACATGGTGAAAGAAACATTCGAGAAGTAAGTTTTTCACTATCTGAAGTACATAGGATATGTAAAATTGATCTTTTTTAATTCCAAAATAAAGTCAAACAAGAATAAGTTGAAGTTATTTTGTGGTATCATTGCATTTGAGACATACATGGCCTGTCAAAGGATCAACGTTTGACTATCATATTTCGTAGATTCAGTTCATATATAACATATTTCGTGCGATGCCTAGATATTCTTGAATCATGAGAAATGATATTCTGATATCTTTCCAGGGATGGTCCATTACTCATAGTTGCATCTGGAAGAGATACTATCTCAATTGCAAGCTCTATAAAAAGATTAGCATCTGATAATGTGTTTGTTGTACAGGTTAGTACACTGACCTTATATTTTCTGGCTATGCAGCCTGTGCAGTTGCGATCTGTTTGTAATGGATAAACTATTAGGATATAGAGCTGGTTGTCATATAATGGTCGGACTTTTCCTTTTGTGCTTTTGCCACATTAAATCCTAGGACATATATGGATGCATTTCCAGTTATATCCATGTAAAGGCTTATTTTTGTGATAAACTCAGAATGTTGCTGTATCAAATTGTTGTCCGTGAGAACATGGTGTTTAAAGTAAAATAATCAGGCAATCAGCTATAAGAAAGAAGTGAATTTTCCCCTTAAGAAATGATCAATGTTGAGAAGTACATATTATTGATAGGGCCTATCATATGCATACGTATCTTATACTCTGTAGCATTCTTTTTTGGTTTAAGCAAAGAATTTATAATCTCTGTAAAAGCAAATGTACCTGTCAAGCCTTCTACACAATTATGTTCTATCAAGAATTGTTTGAAACTTTGTTTTGCTGTACATTTCAGATTCAGCATCCGAGGTCGCATTTGGACAGGTTTGATTTGGTGATCACACCACAGCATGATTTCTATCCATTGACCCCCGGTGCAAAGGAGCAGGTTCCTAGGCTTCTCCGGAAATGGATAATACCACAGGAGCCTCCTGATGCGCATATTGTATGTGATCTTGCCAAACATGCACAATTGTAGTGAATTTGTATGGCTGACTCCTTGATATTTATTGGTGCTTATTGTTGCTCAGTTCCTCACAGTAGGAGCACTTCATCAGATAGACCCTTCTGTACTTCGTAGTGCGGCTAATTCCTGGCACGACGAGTTGGCGCCATTGCCAAGGCCATTGCTTGTCGTCAACATTGGTGGGCCTACAAGTATGCTTTTTTTCCTTTAGGCCGTTCATGTTCTGTTTGCTCTCTATATGTGAATTTTTACGATACTATATGGATTAGGATATGATATTCTTTTTATTACTAGTTCAAGTCTTCAAGATAAGCATTTCAAATGGTAAAGATTAATGGGGCTATCTACGATGGTGTTGTACTTGTCTAAACCAGAAACATGCAGCAAACAAATTGGAATTTTAAGTCTTATGAATCTTCCCCAACCTCTTCTTTTGAAGAAAGTGAGGTTTTTTGGATTTTTGGTTATACATGCTTCATACAAGCCATACAGGCACTTGCTATGTATGCATATGTAATGGAATTTGCCATCGATTTTGGTTGTCTTCAAATATGAAACTTCTGTCTAATGATACCCTCTTATCCTTCTTTAGACTCGTGATGAAGTAAATGATTGCATTTCAATTGTGCAATTTGATGGTTTTCTTCAAATTTTAGCTACTCAGAAAATATTCACCGTGGTTGTTTATGTCCTTACTGTTCTGCTTATTTGTAGGGTACTGCAAATATAGCACAGATCTTGCAAAACAACTTGCTGCTTCTCTGCACAGTGTCCTTACAAGCTGTGGAAGTGTGAGGATATCTTTCTCTAGGAGAACACCTGAAAAGGTACGACTACGAGAACTGCCTCAAACTTTTATCTCATTCTATTAAACTGTTGCCTTTGTTCGTTGCCTTTTGTTGCTGCTAAATATATACTGGATTTGCACTGACAGGTTTCTGCGATTATACGAAAAGAACTTGGGGATAATCCCAAAGTACACATTTGGGATGGTGAAGGTACTTTGTTTGACCCTGAATGTCTTATAAAGCATTACTAAATGTTTTTTTATACATAATACGTGACTGAATTATGGGACTTACGGAGCGAACACTGCCTTGTTTTCAGAACCTAATCCTCACTTGGGGCATCTGGCGTGGGGCGGAGCTTTTGTAGTTACAGCAGATTCAGTCAGTATGTTGAGCGAAGCTTGCAGTACAGGGTATTGTTCACAGCGGCTTGATTATTTTGTAGTTGCACATTTTGTGTAATAAGTACCTAATTCACTTTTGGTCATTGCAGGAAGCCTGTTTATGTCATCGGAGCTGAACGCTGCACATGGAAGTTTGCAGATTTCCATAAAAGGTTACGGGAAAAGGGCCTAGTTCGACCATTTACAGGTCTTGAGGATGTAAGTTACTCATCTTTATCTTAGGTTGTGTGTGGATGCACTGGCCCCTTGGAGTGAGTCTGAGATTCTGTTTGAGTGTTGAGGATGATTGACATACTTCGATTCGATAAGTGGTAGCAGCGTAAAGGATGATGATGAATAAGAAAACACAAACTATAGCTTGTTAATCTGTTGAGTTGAGAGATTAAGGCACTTTTTCGCCTGTTTCTCATGCATTTGAGAGAGATATAATTACATTCTTTTTCCTGATTCCAGATGTCAGAGACTTGGAGTTATCCCCCTCTAAATGACACTGCAGAGGCAGCTAATCAGGTTCACAAGGCAATTGCTGAACGCGGCTGGAGACTAAGGCCGTAGGGGCCATTTGTTGATATACTGCAGAGGCAACTAATTGGGCCCATAAGGCACTTGCTGACCATGACTGGGGAGGGGAGACTAAGGCCTTGGGACCATCTGTTTTTACTGGCGCGATCACTTATATAATATATTTGTTCTATCACTGGAGTGTATTATCTCCTATCTTTGTAGTGGTGTATTAGTTGCAGCGTAAGAATCTCAGATATGTCAAAAGCTACATATCATATTCATGGTTGAATTTGAGTAGCTGTTGCAATTTTTTCGCCCTTTGGGGGGTTTTGATGTACGTAAAAATAAATATAAACATGTATCGACACGGCTTGTATATTTACAGTACAGCAGATGAGGCTTACTGAGTTACGGTTTTCCTGGTGGGAAATGTAAAATACTATACTGTGTTCTCGGAATGATATTTTTCAATCAAATACGTAATCGCAGCTTCCTTCCGGCTCCATCTGTGAACTAGCAGGTGCATAGTCGTTACGAATGGCTTCTGATAAATGCAAAGTTTGCAGGACTGCGTGCAGATTACATTGGTAATTCATGACATACCTAAACATACAGCAAAATACAATGACCTGTAAGCTGTAGTAATGAACTGATCCACGCAAGAATTGAAACTGAATACTTTCTCAAGTGGAGCTAGTTAGCAAACAACTCCATCTTTAGAAACCAACACCTACCCTCCCATGAATAAACTCATGTTTCCATCTGAACTAATCCACAAGAAAACTTGTGCTATAAATTCATTATCCAGGCACACTTGTTCTCAATCCAGAACTCTTAATCTCTAATCCTCTTCCAACTACAGCAACAAACACGATTTTGATCAATGGCAGACTCGACCAAGAATGCTGAAGAGGCAGCAATTAACATTCCCCAGTCCCACACCAGCAAAGCCAAGGCTGCTGCTGTTACTACCTTTGCCACCAAAATAATCCCAAAATCTGGTTTTGGAAGAGGAATTGGCATATTCGACTTTATTTTGAGAATATGCGCTCTTGTTGCAGCTTTGGCTGCGGCCACCACTATGGCAACAACCGATCAAACGCTCCCGTTCTTCACACAGTTCTTCCAGTTCAATGCCAGCTATGACGACCTTCCCACTTTCACGTAATTCTCATGTTCAATCAAGAATGTATATTTTCAATCTCCATGAATGTTCTATAATACTTTGATACAATGTTGGGCAGGTATTTTGTGATTGCAAATGCCATAGCAAGCGGCTACTTAGTCCTGTCCCTGCCCTTCTCGATTGTTGGCATTGTTCGTCCACACCTACGAGGAATCAAGCTGTTACTCCTCATTCTTGACACGGTAAGTGAGTCGCGGCCAATTCTCCCAGTAGCCGGTTACATTCATAACTCATAACACTCAAATCCGAGACATTTCTCAAAGAAAATGCATCCCACCTACTTTTCATTTTCTAACATATATATTAAAAAAGGTCTCATAAACGTATGGTATTGCAGTGTGTGATGGCATCTACATTCGCAGCAGGCGCAGCAGCAGCAGCAATCGTGTACTTAGCTCACAATGGCAACTCCAACACTAACTGGTTTGCCATTTGCCAGCAGTTCAATGACTTCTGCCAGAAAGTTAGCGGCGCAGTGGTAGCTTCACTCATTGCGGCTACTGTTCTCCTATTATTGATCATACTTTCCGCTGTCGCTCTCCGCAAGCACCATTAAAATTGAACACTCAATTCAAGGTGTTTGGAATAGAAGAGAGAAAAAGGTGCTGTGTTGTATATACTGTGAGTCTGGTTTCAGTTTGTTCTTTCATGCATGTTTTCTTGAGCAGCATTAAGTGTTGGATGTTGGATATAATGTATCATGTTGTAATGTATGAATGCTTGTATTCTTATGTATTCATACAACAGTTAAAAGTGTCAGAAAATGGAAGTTCTATGGCAAGAATTCTGAAAGAAAACAATAGTATAAAATAAAATATTGTTTCGTCATACATGACAAATCAAAACTCTTCCCATCGCAAAACTTGCAGCAAACTGTAACTGGTCTTGTTTCAAAATACTACCAGATTTTGAACGAACCACTCACTGGAAATGAAGTATAATGACCCCCAAGGGAAAATGCGATCAGGTCATTTTTCTCTTCTTATTCTTCTTATTAGGCTTGTTTCTTTGCCTTTTCGTGGATGTATCCGGGGAAGGAACATCATCCTCCAGCATATGCTTGTTTCTTCGCCTTTTCGTGGATTTATCCGGTGTAGGCACATCATCCTCTAGCATATGCTTGTATTCTTCAAGGCTTGCAAAAGCAGACTTTCCACGTGATTTTCGTTTCTTTGGTCTTTGATCTAAGACCTCATCAGAATCGCTTCCATCATCTCCTTGCCCTATGGCAATATTACTGTCACTATCATCTCCCTCACTCGAATCACCATCTTCATCTTCTTCAATATCAATATCTGAAGGGAAGTCCATTTCTTCATCACTTGCTTCACCTATCAAGTCTTCATCATCGTCATCGGCAATCTTGTCAAAATCATCAGAATCATATTCGCCCTTTTCTTCAAAAGGACTAGTCGTGTCTAACATGTTTTCAATCTCTTCATCGTCACTGTCATCCTCGTCAACACCATATAGCTCCTCGGCAGCCTCATCCTCATCTGTCTTCTTCTTTTTCTTTTTTGGTTTCTTCGAGGAATTCTGTTTGTTCATGAAGAATTTGTGGAAAACAACATCCTCTGGGGGTACCTCATTTTCGGCCAATGAGAGGATTTGTGCTCCTAGTAACCGGTGGTTTATGTCCAGCTAGAGAATGCAAAATAATTCATAGGTTAATACAGATAATAAAGGACATGGACAATTGAAAACTAAACCACTAAGTTGCAGACACAGTCGCAATTGTGTCGTCAGAATCAAACTTCATTTTACTTGAAGGGAGGGATCAATCTTTATCCAGAAAACTTGTACAATTTAAAGATCATTTGTTGTGATACTTGAAGAGATCAATTGTTGTTAACTTGTTATATCTGAGTTTCATTCAGCCATGTACAGATGTGAGACAATACTACACGTAGGTGACCAGATCTAGCTTCAGGATAACTAACCTTCTTGGCAGGCTCAATCTCAGAGGGACCACGCCATGTAGCTTGCCTTGGTTTCTTTTCCATAAACTTGTCCAGGAATGAACCAATGGTAAAGTCAGTCAGTGGATTCCCACTGTACTCAATATTGACCCCTACAAGAAGTTTTGTTGCCCATGCTGCAACAGATGGGTGCACATGTGAGGCAAGAACAGTTAGCTCCCACCAGCCTACTCGTTCTGCATTACTGTTGCTCATGACAAAAAAGGGCCAATTTAATATCAAAATGTAGAACAATTTGTTGAAGTTACTTCAACAAATGCGAAAAAATAAAATAAAAATAGACAAGATGTGCACTGCAATATTGACTAGTGCAAATTTGTTATAGACAATTGCATACACGTGTTTATTGCCCTCAATACCAACATAAGACTATTGGCTACTGATCTCAAAATATCAATCTAACACTAATTACGTTGAGAAAACGTTATTTGCACAGACCACCAGTTACATCGTGTATCCATCAGCAAATTTGTGAAGTGCTCCAATTTTAACCTTTTTATCTTTAATACTTAGAGATTCTATTTATGTCAATACTTATCCGACAAACGAGCAAATCTGGGCTATTAATATTAAATCCTAGAACAATCTAAGAAAGATAGTCATCCTACAAGACTGGGGACACACATATATACAGAACTCTAACCATTCTGCATCCATAATTTCGTTTAGTATGGGTAAAAATACTTTCTGCTAACAAAAGCTCAAACAAAATCTGAAGCAACTAAGCTTACCAGTAAGTAGGATCCCTGTGGCGTGGGTTGTATCCTCTGTGTAAAGTGTGACCTTGAAGATTGTGTATCTCATTTTCAGGGACTGATTTAATATCCCCAAGTTTATTTAGTGCACCTTTTCTCAGAAAATTATCTCCGTCGTCAAGATTATCATTTTCAGATCCAGAAGTTTCAGAACCATCTTCATCAAGTGAGGAATCAATATCATCATCAGATTCATTGTTGGTGTCAGCACCATGGTCAGTATTGGTCTTATCATCTGGCAGGTGCACGGTCTTATTGTCATCTCTTTCTAAGACATCTTCAAAATGCTCAAGATCTTCCTCTGAATCAGCAATCTCATTCTGAAGCACCATATTCCTGAATGATAAAAGACCAGGTCAACACATTTGAAATAAAAATTAAGATTATGGTTATAGTGTAACCAGTAGGTTACCATAGAGGGGGGCGTGCTTTAAGGACCTCAGAGAGCATATAAAGACATCCACATGCATTTTGAGGTGGAAGCTGCAGAGCAACCTGCTTGTCAAGAAACAACAAATTTACTATACTGATCTGCAAAAGGTCAACTTACAGCCATTTCATAAATCTCAACATCAAAGATATTTCACCATCAAGCTACGACATTTTTAACAACTAGGTGTATTTCTTGTGGATAGTGTATTGAACACACAGCGTTAGAAACTAAACACGAGGTGTTTGTAGCTAAATCAGTGATGTAGAGACAGTCTCTCACAAAAGTATGTATTATACATTCATGATATTGAATAAAAATTCCAGAAACCTCAACAGTAATTTCAAATTTGTTGACAAAAAATTATAGGGAAATTAAGGAAGGATTTAACTTATCTAATACTTCTAGCGATACACATGAAAAGTTCCGCAGGTAAATTTAAAGAGAGTCTATGGACCTGGTTGTGTGAACACCTGATATTTTTTAGCAACTGAGACTAATCTATTTGGTTAAAGAGGACAAATTTCACAAGACAACAAACCTGTAACAAACGTTTTGAGAAGGCAGCAACTCGATTTATATGAATATCATTCTTCATGGCTTTGAACAGTAGATTGATAAATAATTCCTCCTGGAAATGAACACAAGAAACCAAATATTGTAAAACTATCTAGGGAAAGATTAGCTGCTTAGCGCAACCAGACAAAGACCGAACAGTATGATACTGGAGTATAGAAAGATCAAGAGTAAGATGTCTCATATAATAAAGAAAACAAAAGAATATCATCAAGATTCCAGAATGCAGCAGTTAGCTAGATGAACAAAAAACCCAAATTCGAGATATAAAGATTAAAGTTCTTTACAGAAAACCAGGAAGCATTTATTATAATAACGAAGAACGGATTAAAATACAAGATCTAGAAAAAAGATGTAAGTAGATCATCCTCACCTTAGAAGAAGTCATCGCTACTGGGAGTAAGAGTTTCGAGTAGAGGGCACGGTAAAAACGGTCACTCACAATTTGGTTTCTAGATGAGATTTTATCAATAAGCATCAAGGCCTGAACTCCAACATTAAAGTTCTTCGAATGAACCTGAAAATCAAAAATTATCTGTAAAATTATCCTATATAAATACCTTCACACTTGTCAACGGAAGCAAAAATAAATTGAAGGCCACTACTTTACCAGCTTAAACAAAAGTGGCGTCTGGACATCTACTATGTCATGGGCTTCATCACCAGAAACATATGGAAACGCTCTATTGATACCCTGTGTAAGAAGAAACGGAGAATGATCAAGAGATATTTTCATCTTAACCACAATAACAAAAATAGAACCAACATTAAGAGTACCAATCTATTCTCATCTCCACACATACTTTCTACACCACAGATTTAGCCATGGAGGTGGGGATAGAGCAATCTTTAGTTTCAGAACATACAGGACCAATCTACTGAATGGATTTGAGGTTATCAATAGCACTTGGTGGTTCTATACTTGACAACTATCCTATATTGAAGACATCACGGTGGAGAGAGCATTATTTAGTTTCATAATTCATAACATGGACCAATAAATTAGGATTTCAAAAGCATTTGGTTCTGTCTATACATGGAAATATATCCTATATTAGAGAAATGCAGTTTGAAGATGACAGCCATGACAGATAGAGGCATGACATGTTAAACACAAAGAACCTAAGGTGAATCAGATATGGCAGCCGAAGCTATAGTATATTAAATCCAAGACCAAATGATAAGGAAGAACAATTGTTTGATTCATTACTGACAGTTAAAAGAGCTGATAATAATCGAGAATCCATTTCAATATGAGGCTCGGACGAAGATTTCTCCTTATCCACTTTTGAGCGGGGGGCTTTTCTTTCCTTCTGGACAGTTGAAGACGCTGCACCAGCCTCAGAAATCAAAATCTGAAGGATTGGAACTCAGGTGTTATTGTATGCTTCCACAAAAATGAACTACTGAATCTAAATTCTAAAAGAAGCATAAATAGGAGTAGATACCTTGAAGAGCGCAAAATAAATGTCAACCAAACGTTTTGCTGCCTTAGGTCCATTATCTTTGTGCCCCAAACGAATTTGATTCAAGAAGTTCACCTTGAGAAGAAAGAAGGCTGGTGTAAATAGACCATTCTCAGTGGAGGCATGAGCATAAAGCATGCTGATGAGTGGTGATGTGATATACTATTAGTTAATCTTTTAGATATCAGCAAAGATAGTATATGGTGGTGAAAATGGTATTCTTAGTTGAGACATGACCACAACTCATGCTGATGTGAGGTAGGTTTAGATAGAACTTAGTTTAATGTTATGAAAATTCATCCAAGCTGTGCTGGTATAGATTTTTTTAAAAACAATCTTTTTTTTTTGGGGGGTGGGGAGGGTAAGATCTGATTCTCAAAGCGGGAAGTTGTTTTTTATCTACACTTTATGATTTATCTCAATGGGGGGTGGGGGGTGTTTCTGGCAGGTGCTGTATATGCAGAAAACTCACTTTAATCTCCTTTCTACTTTCTTGATCTTAATTGGGGAGAGGGCGTAGCATATGAAATTATATTTGTAAAATAATAATTTTTCTGTCTTTGGTGTTATGATGTGACACATACCACAGTGGAGTTCAAAAACAGCAACCACAAAATGTGAAATTTATAGGATAATAATCTGTTTGCATGTGTGGTGGGCACATGCGACCGTGGGGGTTGCTGGGAACAACCCATTTGATTCTGTTGGATTTTAGTTCAGATTTGAGAGATACAAATTAGAGAAAAACATGTATGTTACTATGATTAACATGTAGTACGACAATCATCGGATCTCGAAAGGATAAATTGTTAGGAATATATGTTAGTAATTTTTGATCAATCACCATGTGACTTATTTTTAGTACAAAAAGGTGAATAGTACTCTTAGTTGAATTGAACATTGTAAAAGAGGATTACTTAGTATATATGTTAGTCTAGTTAAACTTGTAATATGATTATTAGGTCTCTAAATGTAATTTCATATTTTGAGAAGACCATGAAGAAGGATCCTAGCAATGGAGTTCAATCGAAGATATGAAGACTGAAGATTGCACAAGTTTGATGAAGACATAAGGATTAGTCTCCTCAGATAGACTATGTTCAGAAATCATATTGTATAAGTGCAATTGGCACGTTACATGTCTCTGAATATACGACATCATCGAGTCAATGAGCATGCTAGCGTTCAGAAAGGCTCATGTGTCTGTTGAGACTACAAGACAAGAAATAGTACAATGTATTAATTATACCGACTGAAAAGTCGATCAAGCAAGCCCTCTCTGAAAAATGAGAAAGTGACTTCTGAGTACTTATTTCAAGATATCAACGGATTGAATTTTAAGAAGGTCTAACCGATACTATTCAAACGATTCTCAAATTCATCTATAAATATCAACACTTAAAAGCTAAGAAATACACACACAAACTACGCTCATATTTTCATATCAAGCAAGTATGCTCTCAAGCATTCATACTACAGTTCTCCAAGCTCACAGTTGCATGCGACTATACAACTCGAAGAATTATTAGTAGTTCTAAGTGTCCTGAACCTTAACAAGAGCTTGATTATATGTGAAAGAGTTGAACACTCAGACACCTTTCTGAAGTTCATTCTCCAGAACGGATATCAACACTTGGGTCAGAAACGAGAATCTTACCATATAATGGACAAGTATATTAAGTAGTGTTATCTCTTTTAGCTCTCTGTTATAATAGCTGAAAAGTTATTTAAGAGTAGCCTGACAACCATCATATAACCAACACCATCAAGGCGTGAAGTACATGAAGTACTTGGTTTGGGAAATTAAGAAAAAACTTCAAGGTTATCTTGAGTACATGAAGTATTTGGCTTTAGAAGCTAGGGAACAATCCAGGGGAACATTTGGTTGGGAACCATTTGTTTGTAGGGATCTTAGAATATGATACATTGTAAGGAGAACTCTATTATATGTTCTAGTGAATTTCAGGTCTCAGAAAGGCCGAAGTGGACTAATTGGAGGATTACGCCACCTCCAGATACCACTATAAGTTGTTGTGTTATTTACTTATTGTATTTACATTCTAGCATAACACTCACACACATTATTACAACAAAGCACATTCACGTTAATCTATCGCATAAAGTCTTTCGCTCTCTGAATCTAAGTATCAGAAACCCCCAAGGTTTATGAGAAAGACTGTTTATCGACGAAAGTTTGAAAAGACAACTCAACCCCCCAACATAAATGTTGGATCATACCCATTTCAAATCGTAGTATATGTTATGAGCAATGTTCTTATTGTTTATATAATTATCATAAATGAAGATCCAATATATAATAGTATATGAAGAATGCATACCCGTCGATATTATGACCAACATTGTCTATATAAGTTTGACTATCTTATCTTTTATCAATTAATTTACTCTGTCTTTTCCTTTCTATTAATTTATTATTAAAAGTAAATTATATGATTACATCTTCATGGATTAGTACTAGTATTTTTTTAACATACAATATTTGCATTGATTGATTAATTCTTAGAGAGATTAATCGTTAAAATCTCTATAAAGCTTAGGGTATCTTATTTGAATGATGAGATTAATCAGCATTCAAGTTGATCAAATTTTTATTTATAATTTGATATACATTATCTCAAAGAGCCTGACTGCATGAGGAACACATTTTACGACATGATCCTCTTCCTCGTGGGGAACTATAGTAGTTTATCTTTGACACAGTATCCGTAGTTATAGTATCAAAGTCTGAAATGTATGTTTAGCATGGTTGTTATACTTTGTTAAATCGAATATATTTGATAAAATATTTTAGAAAAAATTCTGCGGTGCAACATCAGCCTATAATATTACTTATCTAGTTTAATCTTATATCGTACTAAAAAAAAATTTATAGTAGTTTATCCGATTGTCAAGTGTAGTCTAGTTGGGTTACAGTTTTGGAAAGAAAAATAAAAACTTGTGTTTTATAAGTTTCATGCGTGTGTGTGACATTCATATTCATATGTGCGTGATATCTTTCTACTTCTTGCAGGCTGTTTGTAATATCGCTGGATATACCATCTTCCCACTCAAATTTTACATAAAAAAATTCAATTTCAATTAAAAGAAGCCTATCAAATTTTATCCCAAATAATTCCTAATTTTTTTTTTGAAATATAAGAAATTAACACTCTTTAATAAGTATAAATTGAGTGCGTGTGTAAAATAATTTGATAAAAGATCTTCAAAGGTATTTAATTATTGAATTTTACAATAATTAACATCTATTTCGTGATTTATATCATTACTTTCTTGGCATGGTGGCTACAAATTCAATATCGCGATAAGTAAAGTTAAGGATTACGAATAGAACCAATCATCTTATAAGCACTTTCACTTTTTCTTGCTCTTTTTGCTTTATTGTAAGCGATAATCACTAGCTAGATGAACCATATCTGCAGAATAACACTTGTTAAGTCCTTCGTGCCCAATCGTTTTACAATAAATAGTTCAAAGATCTACATGACCCACGAACCTAATTACACTCACACCTCAATATAATACTATAAGTTAAATTAATATTGCTCGTGTCAATTAATCTAGGTAAGCCCTACTAGAAATTATTTAGAGTATAATATTTCGATTGGCTTAGGTTGTAGTCATGGTGGGAGTCTAGAGCATGGAGCATCACTTTATTGTGACATTTATGGACTCTTGAAATATTTAATTTTGATAATCCCAAACTAAATATCATACATTTATACTATATAATATCTATGTGAATTCATTTCAATATTCAAAAGGGTGTGATGGAATATTATACTTGTTTATATTTTCCATCACACCCATTTTAATATTATAAAGTTGTATTCTCGAGTTCAAGTTCAACTCGAATATTATGCTTGTTTATTAAATGGTTACTGAACTTAAATTCGAGTTTTAGTCGAATTATGTCACATTCGACCTGTTTAGCCTTCCCATCACTAGCATGCCATCCACCATCCGTGGTAGTGTAGTAGTTATCAGCTTTAGCGTGTTAGGGAAAGCACACTATAGGTGGTGCAAGGTAGATCGGGATGGCTCTACTGGATCTTTAGCAGCCGGAGTCTATCTCTAGGCACTGATTAATTATTTTCCACTACCATAAATCAAACTTGTTCACATCAATTCTCCTAAAAATCCATGATATTTTCCTCCAAAGTCTGCATCAAGAATCATGATATCATGCAGTTATATCCTAACTACACTAAGCTTAGCTAACCATTCATTTATATCCCCTTTACTCATTTTTCAACCTCACTTCCTTTCATCTTTGTACACATCATATACTTCCTCAAAACCGAATTAATAAGTCACTCATGATAACGTGTATAATGAGTCACTCATACAGTCACATACAAAGGTTTAATTTTAAAAGCTTTATAATATTCTAAACTATTCATACTTTCAAATCGAACCACAGTAACTTGGACATGGCTAAGAATAGTACAGTCGCATTGTATTATTGTTAGTATTACGATCTAAACCATTAAATAAACTCAGATTGAATCTCAACCCTCCAAGTTTTATTAATGCGACAAGGCATCGCACTGTCGCATAATAACGTAGTGCGACGTCGCACTATATTAAAATATCTTTTAGAATTATTTAATTAAACATCCCTTATATTTCAAACTTAGCAAAATATACTCAAAATAATTCAAGATCAATCCAATAATAATTAAAAATTTCACAAACACCCAATTTAAGATCAAACCAATAATTTCAATTTTACATTTCTACATTTTACAGATCTGGAAGCTCGATGTCAGGCCGAGCTTCCATGGAAGCTCGAAACCGAAACGATTCTAAAAAAGAAACCAAAAAAATTCACTGGAGCTTCGGTGGCGGAAGTAGATTTGGAGATGATTGATTTATTTTTTTAAAGATGTAAATTAACTATTTAGGAGGGATGAAATTGTAAATTTACATAAAAATTTGTATTTTAAAAATTATTTTAATTGTAAGAATTGATTATAAATCAATTTTAAAATATTAAATGTTGACATTTGTCATATTTCTAAAGATATACTATGAATAGTACAGTGCGACTTAATACTGAAATTAGCCAAGTTCCAGTAACTTTTACAACAAATGGATCCTCCATCTTGATTTTACAATTCGGTTAAAAGTTATGATTATTTTGCAATTTCTCCCAACAAATACAACTATTACGAAAGTATGAACAATATTCACTTGTTTAAGATATACTATTATTTTGTTGTCAGATTTGTGCTCTACAATTGTTATGTTAGTTAGTCGGCCAAACAATCATGTAACTCAATAATCCTAAGAATATTGCTTGAACTTTACCAACAATGTAGTACTATAAGCTAATTGTTTATTACGAAACTCGGGTTGAATTATTTTATTTAAAATTGAAATTTTATATATAAATAACTCAATTTTAGTTGAGTGAATTCAATTAAAATTATTAAGACAACATTCATTATGACATAAAATACATACATACATAAACCTCATTTAATTCCTCAGAAACAGAGATATCAACAAACCTTAAGGCCTGTTATGGTACATTTTAGTTATCCTAAAAATAAAGATCCTATTCTTTTTTTATCTCTTTCTTGAACAAAAACGGCATCTAATTACCAAAGTCTTAGCCAAAACAGAACCAACTATGTATCGTTCAGTAGCTAGTCTTGAATGGTCTATAAACCTTAAGATCAGACACAACTCCAGCAAAAGACCCAGCAGCAGCAGCAATAGATATAATCAGACAAGCCATACTCAGAAGCTGCAGACTTAGCCACTTTGAACTCCATTTCTCAATCCTCTGCGTCTTAATGTACATTTCAACTGGGAAATAAACTGTCAAGGGCCAGAACCCGAACGCGCCAAGAATCCCGACCACGTCGTTAAAGAACGGCATGAGCATCGAGATGACAGTTGTAAGGATCACGAAAATCGTCCTCCATACGAGTCTAAACAGGTTGAGTTTCAACCCGAGGATGTTGATCTCCTTGGCAATGAACTTGCTGTCAGGGTAGTATCCCATTGTGGTCTTCTCAACGAAGGCGAATAAGGGCTGGCAGAAGACTTGGTACGCGCCGATTAAGTGGATGACAATCGCGGCATTCGCAATGTCTAGTAGCCAGTAAGGGTTGTAGAATCCGAAACCGGTCAGGAGGTTTCCTGGTGAAAGGTCTCCGAATGCTGCATAGCCGAAGCAACCGCATAGCATGTAGAAAAGTGTCGTGACCACTACACTCAGGAGCGTCGCCTTCTTCATTGTTTTCACTTCGGAAGGTGGCGATTTGACAGTATCCTGTGATTCACATGACGAAATCGAAACTATATCAGATTTACGAACACTTGTATGAGACAGTTTAACATGTTGGAAATATCAAATGCTCGTATGATTGTCTTTGGAGTATGATAGTACCTGAATTTCAATAAGGATTAGAGAGAAAGAGTATGCAAAAGCTATAGCTCCAAGAGATTGGAAGCTTCTCCAGACTTTTTGAGTCTCAGTCACTGTTCCAATGCTTATTCCAGTTAAACTTCCATGCACCTTTCCATTTTCTGTAAGTTCAAAAAGTTCATGTTACTACAATTCTTTAGCAAGCTCTCGAGTTCGAGAGGTGTGAATGTTAAAATCGCCCTCAAATAGGGTAGGATAGTGCTCGACTGGATTAGTGTCACTTACCAACAACTTTGGCAACTCCAAGGCCTAGACCAATGGAAGAGTAAGTGAAGGACATAACAGCAGCAACAATTGATAGCCACCAAATCTGATCAAAATCTGGGATTTGTGAAAACAGGATTTCAATAACACCAAATGCAATCATGTAAGGATTGCTTGATACTCTGCAAGGGCTGCTATCTCCTTTTGAATGGAAACAGTTAGACCTCTCAATTGCCCTGTTCAAGAAATTAATCACACCATTAATTAGACCTCTAAGCCTAATTAGACTCAATTTTACCAAATTATATACAGCATTAATTTTTTTTAATGTCACAAGTACTTACATCATGCTTATAGAAGATGCAATTGTATAACCAATTGCAACCCCAAATATGTTCATGTACTGAATTAACCCACAAATCTTCACCTGGAACCCACCTGAAATTCATCAAAGATCTTCTTGTCAGATACGACTAGTGAACAATATTGTGACAATATGTGAGGAAAGTTGCATGTATATACCTAAGTTGGCTCTAACAGCTTCCATGTAAGTGTAGTTTCTTTTCCCGGTATCCGGGTCACCGGTTCGGTAACACAATGCGAGAAGGGTAGAAGTGTAATATGTCACGATCGAAAACAGAAACATAACTGCCGGGCCGGCAACCCATCCGAGTTGGGCCGTGGCCCATGCCAATGACAGAACGCCCGAACCAATCACGGCTGTTATGATATGAGCACTCGCGGTCCATACATTACCTACAACGTAAAACGCTTAGTACTATAATTTATTTTAATTAGTCACATGGCGTATGCCATGTTATAATCAAAGTTGAAGTAAGAAAAAAAAAATGTACCGGTTCTTTTGATCCGGCCATCATCATCGTAGCACTTGGAACCGTCACTAGGGGTAGTAATGGCAAGATCGAAAGCGTGACTCATCTTAACGGTTTGCGATTTTTCTCAAGATGATTTAAGTCTTTTTTGTAAGGAGGTGATGATGGAGAGTGGAGTGTGGGAGTAAGCTAGAGAGGATGTAGTTTGTTGATGGAATGTGGTATGGGATAGGAGGGGTATATATAAGGTGGAGAAAACACACATAGGAAGGTATAAAGTTGTTAAATTGCACATGAATAAAATGACATTTAGAGACGCGCTTTGTCAACGTTTTGGACTAGCCTATAGTAATGTTAAACTAGTAATAACTCTTGCTATGATGGTATTGTCCCTACCACCTTAAAGCCTTGAAAATGCAACAGTCTTTAGGTTAGCTTGGATTTCTTCTTTCACTTTTAAAGATTATCGTCCAAGACCTATCACTCTCACTCATATTGATCCGGATTTACAAATATCCTTAACGATAGTCCGATACAATTTGAGTTATGTTCATTATACGATCTTTTAACATAGTTTGTTTGAGGGTACACGATTGAAGATATATCGAGTTCAAAACAATGTTCTGGTTTACTAGACTACATATGATAATGCTGAAAACAATCTGTAAATAATATGCTCGGATTAAAAGATTGTTCGGATCCGGGTGTAACAATTAGTATGTGATGAATATCGTAGGGATGGTTGGAATGGGAGGTAGCATGGGGACAGATCAACTAGTTGGCGTATGACAATTAAATTGATACTGTTGATTTTATATCTTTGTGGACCAGTTAATATTGGCCGTGTGTTTGCACTTATATACACCACTCATGTAAAGACACATAATCCCCCCTTTTTGTTATGATTATAACTTAATTATGAAAATATAAGTAGCTTAGTGAAGCTAATGCTGGTAAAATATCGCACTTAATTTACAGGTACAACCGGTAAAGGCATTTTCCTACTTTCTAGTTTCTACTATAGCCCACATTATGAGCACTTCTAGAACTGACATGTGGAGAATCTTGCTACATGAATTTTTTTACCAGTTAATATCTAGATAAAAGATCCAATATAATTAACGAACTCCACCAAAATCGACTCTTAATTTTGAAAACATATAGAAAAAAGTTCACTTGTTAGTTTCCGACTTACCGTCCAATTTATATATCAAATTGATCTGTACTAAGGACACATCTCAAATTTTATCGTATCGGATGAAATTATATATTACGCACGTACATGGGAGGTTCATTCCGGTCCATTCTTTAAGAGAATAGTACATCTGTAATGGAATAAGGTTCCACTCTGAGTTTAATCATGATCCGTATAGTTGCTTATAAGTTATCAAGAGCTAGCTAGATCGATGGTAGCTAGCTTTTTCAGTCAAAGAAGCATTTTAGAACAGAATATGGTCCACAAGTGTTGATCTTCACCACTCATAGTTGCACATTAATTCTTTGTAATTGCCTATATCTGTATATAATGGATCGTGTACTTATTATATTCCTCCATGTTTTCATCGGTTCCCAAAATCCTAGGAAACAAAGGTGATTGCATTAAGACAATTGCATGTTCTTTGAATTGCAATAAATCGAATACCACATCTTACTAACTAGATTAAAATCATACGATATACATCATTTCTGATTAAACATAAATATTGTATATGAGGCTTCTTATGGATGAACAAAACGTTACGTTTATAACAACTTCATGAACATTTTGCGTCCAATTTCAGGAATATTATCTACAGGATAAAGGAGAATAACTTGATCAGATGTTTAATTTGAATTGAGAAGAATATGTTCTTTATCAGAGAATCTATATGTTACTATATTTTCCTTTTCGAATTCTTTTCTTATTAGTTTCCTCCAAACGTTGAAACAAAATGGAAAAATTAGATTTGTCTCACATTCTAATATCTCCCGACAGAAGTTTGTCAAATTAGGACTAATATTTTTATGCCTAACACATTAGTATAGTGTAATAATTCTATCTTTACAACTTAATCTTTTCTGTTTTGTCTAAAAGAGAGGAGAAAATATCAGGGGAGTGGGGTTTTTTAGAATTTTAATTGTAAATTGTAGTAGTAAGTAGGTCAGGATACGAACTAGCAAAAAGTAAGTAGGTTATATTATTAGCTGAAATATTTGACTCTAAGTTTTGTTTGAATCTTAGTATTAATTAATTTCATCCAACCATAAGTTTATTATTAACACGCTGGAGTTGTGAAATAATAAATAGTAACAGGTCACGCACAGATAAGTTACACAGTTAATCGGCTCTATACATAAAATTATAATCTTTTCGGACAAATTAAAATATCATCGGATGGGGCATCAATTATTAACGTATTAAGCCATGGGAGCGAGGCTTGCTGTGCTCTTGGGATGTGAGTACGAACGATTACTCTGACGTCGACATTGAAGGGGATTGCTCCAACCTTGTTCACCAACTAAAGAATTCTAATCCTTCACTCTCAGCAACTGGGCACATTATTGAGGAAATTAAATTGTCAGCTTGTGTATTTACGTCGGTTTCCTCTATATTTACTCGTTGTGGAAACAAGTTAGCACATTTATTAGCTAATAATTGTTTACATTCTGCTGAGACCGGTTTTACTGATCTTCCATTAATTAACCCTGATGTAATTCCTCCTTGAGGATTAAATGAAAGTTTGTTCTAAAAAAAAAATGTTCGGATATACTATATTAAATTAGTTTTATATCATTTAAAAAAATCTTATTAAAGGGAGATGATTATTCAACTTATATGCTTTTTGCATGATATTATAAGACATAATGTCGTATATTATCTTTGTGGTGTTTGATGTATTTTAAACATGATGTCCCTAATTATTATATAAATATAATTATAAGTTCTAGCCTGCTCTGCAGGAGAATTCCAGAATAGTTACCCAACTTATTACCCGACTTAACATAATAAATGACCATTTTGCAATTTAATTCTCTTAAATGCTTAATAATTATATGGAAGAAATCCTTTGCAAGTGAAATTTGTTTATAATAGAATACGAATTATAAGATTGAACCTAACATAAATATCGTGTGGTAATGGGACTTATCATGTATATATGTGGAATCACGACACCGATATCTTGATATTTTAGAACCCGCACTGTTAAGATTTTCATGAATAAAAGTAGCTAGATTCGTTATGCTAGGGGACATATATTATGGCATTCAAATTCATCTTGATATAATAATTATACATATTCGTATAAAGTATTTAATTATTCATTACTAGAAACTCCCTAATCATGAGAACCAATTTAGATCATTAGATGCTACAAGCTACAGTGACTTACGTAGTTAAATGAGAATGGAATCAATCAACTTTAATTCATCCCTAATTAAGCAAAACCAACTTGTTCAATATATCTGCTTTCGGCATAATTGCCTCTATTTTAAGAGAATACTAATGCCAAAGGTATATCTTTTCCACTTGTAACACCATATATTATATATTTGACGTGTAATTGAAATAAAAATCTAAATATGAAATATAACATATAAGTAGATGGTTAATGTGGGATAAAAGTGACTAAATATAATAGGTTAAGAAGGATTACCCTAAATTAATAATAATGGTCAAATTAAAGCTCCTCAGAAATATGACATGCAGAAGAAAGTAACGGCAAAGATTACAATTACTCTCTACACTTCTAGACCAACATAACTTTTCTCGTAAACCACTTTATGTCTCCACCAGGAATCGAACTCTGCACCTCCTCCTTCCCACTCCAGCTCTATTCCACTGCACCACCTTATGACTCCCAACAGTTGTCTTACTTAATTGTGAGTAAATGTAAGGGTATTTAAAGCAGAATCACCGGGAGACCAAATTCTGACCGCCGCTGCCGGCTGGTCGGGTAAACCCCATGCTGACACGTGTCATCGGAGATAGGTGGCACACTGTGATCTCGCGGAGCTTCGGGAGTGTTAGAGGTCGGCTCAGATACTCATGTAGTTGCCTTTATGTTTCAGTCTAGTTACGACACTTCTACATCTTGGTGAGTCGAGAGGAGCCGGACCTGTTTGCGTAGGGTCGGTCCGACCAGGGAGGAGTTAGCGTAACTATCTCAAATGTCGTGGTTATGATGTACTAGGTCGGCTTGGTGAAGGCTCCTAGTAATAAGGCCGGCTCTCATTATTATGAGACCATTACGACTTACCACGGTCGTTCATCACGTTTTGTTGCGGTCCCGTTCTAGGAGATGGATTAGAAAGGATATTGTACATATGAATGATAAAAGGTTGAATGGAATTTCAAATTAAATTTGTATCGATTAAATATTATATATTATTTTGTGATTGACATAATGACATTTGAAAATGCAACACACAAATGATCCAAATGAAAGAATATGATCAGCATGAGACGATATATAGTGGTGGTTCGATCGAATCATGCAAGAAAACTAGAGCTAGAAGCTTCGTTTAGTTCTTTATTGGTTGAGCTCATCTCATGCAGCAACTTTACACTACTTATTTGAATTGATGAATAAATTGATGGGACGCTGCGACAAGTCACTGAATTTGAAACCAAGACTTTGAAACTTTGTTGTTCATATTAAATACATAAAGCAGGTGACAAGAACTTTTACGAAATGAAAATTTCAGCTTTGAATTGTCTTTCAGATTTGGTACATTAATCATCCCAAGAGGCATTCTCTCCATAGTCCCTACCATGTTCACTGAACAACGATTCAGATAACAAATTTCTACATGACTAATTATTGATATAGGGGTTTTTGGTCTGGAATTGTAATCGGTCCATCGATAAACAGACATAAATTACATTTTAAATACACCTATTTCAATTTTATTTGAAATACAATTTCACCAAAATCCATCCAAATGCCATTTTCTAATATACTTATATTTTTATTGGCTTTCCCATAAACCTAATTATAACCCAAAGTTCAACTATACCAATCAACCCCATAATTTCGATCCTAACTAGAGAGTGCGGCAGGATGATAAGCCAGTACAATTCCAACTATTTTGACTCATAAACATGTCAAGTATACGATGCATAGGTACCCTATATTATTCTAGTATTTCTCTATGTTTGATTGATTTATCTGATTGTAGTATTTCTTCTTTGATTGAGATCCTAAAATTCCAATATTATTATAAACTTAGACGTCGCACCTTGCTAATTTATTTGTATATTTATCTTTAAACATTTAAAATATTACTTCTACTACCATCCACCCTCAACTAATTAATTCCTAAAAGTATACATTTGGTCCCCTTAATTTCACTCATTGATCCGACTCAGATTGAACATATGTTCACATTTGGATCATCTAGAATATCATCAGCATGTCACAAAGGACCAAATTGGGTAAGAATAATACGTTTGCACACCAATCGTACTCAATAGGAATAAGAGTCAATTAGGCATCAAATAACTTGCTTAACGTACCCTACAATTTTTCGTGGCTGCATGTCGTCGTATAATTGGTACCTTAATTAATAAAATACTAGTATATATTCTGTCGATATTAATGAAACATCCCAATCAAATTCTCACATTTAATATATTTCATACTTTATCTAATGTAAACTTCTTATCACATTTATTAATATTTCTCGTTCATAATTCAACGTTATTAATTCGTACTTTTTCCGCTAATACTATCGGACACAAATAAATAAATAATTAACTGTTCATTATTATATAACATTACAAGACTTTTAATCTAATATAACTCTTAAATTTTACGACTCTTTATAAGAGTCATAAAAATGAACTAAAAAAAGGCATTAAAATTAATTCAAAGAAGGGAAAAAAATACAACTCCTAACTTTGTACTTCAAATGAAAATACGACGCACCTCTATTGCAATCCCTTTTAAATTTGCGTCACTTATTAAGAGTCGTAAATTTTAAATACGACTCTTATATACAAGATACCACTATTTTTATGGGTCGTATTAGATTAAATGTCTATAGTGTAATATGTCACTTTCGTAATGGAATGGAGTTGGGCCGTGTTCTCTTCAACTGAACTGAACTGAACTAGACTTAACTAAATTATATTGAATTTAACTGAACTGAACTGAAGTAAGATATAAATTATAACTAAGCCGAGTTGAACTGAATTGGACTGAACTGAATTGAACTGAACTAAAGTGGCTTCCAGCTGAATAGAACATAGTAGTATATAAGATTATTACCTTACATAATACAACTTTTAGGTTGTGTTCTCTTAAACTGAAAATCACTTCAATTCAGTTCAGCTCGACTTAGTTATAATTTATATTTTATTTCAGTTCAGTCATGTAAATCTCAGTTGAAAAGAACTAGTATTGTTTATAGTCTCCACAGAAGTGTGTGCTATCACATGGCCATTAAGTCATTGTTCCCTTCAACTGAAAATCAATTCAGTTCAGTTTAGTTCAGTACAATTCAGTCCAGTACAGTTCAGTTAGTTTAGCTCAGTTAAATAAATATTAATTAAAAAAAACTCCGTCTAATTCTACTCAATGTGACATTAATTACGATTGACTATGAATGTTGCAATTATTTGTGCTCTGTTCGTATTATTCGTCAGTGTGAATGCATGCTTAATTTTCTTTTGGACAAAGATCCATCAACTGTTTAGGCTCAAGTTGCAACTTGCAAAGCACTTTATATATCAGTTGAATTGAAATGTAAGGTACTATATATTGAACAGTACCCCTCAAAATTTTATGATAAAACAAATGTAGTTCACCAATTATAGTTTATTTCAGTAAGATGGTCGATCGATAATATAACTAAAGCAACAAGTGATAAATTTGGGATTATCCAAGCTACAATTTTCTATAAAATGAAGTTGATTCTTAAATTTCCGTTAACATTTATAACAAGATTTTATGACGATTTAAATTCATTCACTAAAGCTCGTCGATGATGGTGTATTTTAACGAACTACGCTTATATTCACTTATTAAATGAGACTTCAATTGCAAATCTTGTGGATTTTAAAAATACTATATACTTACCATGACAATAATTCGAGTGTTTCTCAAATAGACAATCCAGCCAATGTACGGCACAATAAACAACCGGTTATAAATTCCAAAACCCGTGACACCTTCAACACTACTACATGACCTTCAAGAGTTCAATATATAATTATTAGCATATATTAAGGTGAACGAATATTATTTTGTCTTCAACATTGAATTATATGGCTCACGTAATTAAGACAGGCTAAATTAATATTACTAGTATGTGGGGGAGAGCAAATCGGGATTAGAGTAGGTCGGTATCTAGCTAACTGTGTATTTTTATGCAAATCGAATCATATAGTTTTATTATACGATAATAAAATGCGCTTCACCTCTAATTTATAGGTTGGGGTTCAGGTTATCTTTACTGTTTGAAAAAAATATATTGAATTTCAAATACGTCTAAACTCTATTTCTACACGGTAGCTAACCTCGTATTTTTCAATAATTGAGGAAAAATACTCAATTGTGGTTAAATTAGCCAACCACGACTTTCATACCCAGGAACCAGTTGACTATGTGCAACAAAAAGTGCACTTTGGCTAACGTCAGGTTTGAATTTAGTTTGTTCAGTTTGACCAATTTTTTCCATTTTCCTCAACTTAATTTCTTCGGTTGTTGATGTTAGTGCTTATAGATAGTATTATACACACATACTCTAGAGACTGCAAATGCAAAGTTCCGTACCTGCTATATGAGAAAAATGGTGTCGTGGGATGACGACGTAGAAGGAAAACGTGACGAAATTTAAAGAAATTTCTCGAATTTTCATGAATAGACATTAAAATTAAAAATCGTTAAAAACACCTGAAAATTTTCCCGACTTTATAATTTTTCTTTTTGGAGAAATGTTTTAATTCTTCAATCAGGAAACAAATTTCCCTAAATTAGGATGAGGGACCCGATCGAGTATGATGAAATTAAATTAGGATTCCATCCACATTGAAGGGTGAGAAAGAGGTCAACGAATTATTTCATAATTTCATTTTATTATGGGTCCGGAAAATAATTAAAGAAAAGGATAAGGTCCCATACCATGACTTAAAGATTCAATTTGAGTCAACTCTGGCTCGCAGTATATGCAACAATCCATGTATACTGAATAAAATCAAAGAGAATTAGAGATTTGACAGGGGCCAAATATTTCCGCATAATACATTTTTTGGAAAACACTAGATGAGACGAGACCAGACTTCACTCCGCGGATTAACTGGTGATTGGTTTCACTTCGACGATCAACTCACTCCGTGATCAGTCGCATCTAAATTTCTAATTATTGGTGAATACGGGGTTAGAATTTAGAAACTTAGAGTGCGACTGATAATGTACTTATCTAGGTTATAATCATCGACTCTTATCATACACTAAAATGTATGCATCATCGTCACGCTCATTTCATGTCAATCTACAATTTGGTTGAGGGACTAGGTATTTAATTTTGATATGTATGTTTCTAAGGTTCTAAATTAGATTTCTTATCATGCATAATCTGCAGGAAATGTTCGTTCCCAACAGGCAGATCGCTAATCCACTCCTCAAGTAGATATATAGTGGGCTCAGTATGAGTTGGATCCACTCCTCAAGTAGATATATAGTGGGCTCAGTATGAGTTGGATTTAATCCCATATAAGAGTATAAGCCCAGTTACATTGGTATCCTGCAATAACAGAAATATAATCCCATATGAGAGACATATAGGGGATAAGCCCATGCTCAATTACAATGGTACCTGCAATAACATAAATATAAGCCCATAGAAGAAAGATACATGCCCAATTATGTTTAGTAGAACCGATTTATGTTGTCAAATTATTGATTGTTATATAAATCACAGCATATTCAGTATCTATATTACTATCAAAATTTAATTTTGTATACATGGAGTATACAATTATTAATATCGATAGTATAAATAATTTTTTTTTTTACAATGAAGTGCAACTCAATTAGTAAGACGCTTCACCTCTAACCAATAAATCGTACGTTTGAATCAATTTAGCCGTTTCTCAAAATAAAATTAAATAATATCGATATTTTCTTTTAACAACTTAGAGTCATTTAAAAACGACGAGTATAAAATTAAGATTTCAAGGGATTAGTAAGACTTTAGTATGTGATGATGCTCTAAAAAAAATCCTAACAGACTAATGATTTTATATCAACATGATCGATATAGATCATGCAAGTACTCCAACAAAAATAGCACATGAAGAGCAAGTATGATACTTATAATTTTCTCCAAATATCACCCCATGTACTATCTTAATTATAATTCTTTTATATTTGTTGTAAAATTTCAGGTGACCTATTTCTATTATAAAAGTATGAAATAAATTATATATTATAATTTTAAATTAAATTTATACATATAAAAAATAAATAAAAATAAAAAATAATTAAATTAAATTATAAAAAAAGTGGAACATGTGTCATTCTCTCATAATTTATGGGTATAAATTATTTAATATAATTCAAAAATATTTTTAAAATATAAAAAAATATTTCACATTTTATTACATATAAAATAAATAAATAATTCAAAATTTTAAAAATGCAATTTTCTACAATAAACATTTCAATTGGATTTTTAGATTTTGTAAGTGATTCATCCTCGACAAAGCACCCAAGCTGCCGACGGAGATTTCATCAGACCGAATCTCGAAGCTTCAAGACGACGGAAGAAATCAGGCATGGAAGATTTTATTCTTTATTTTTTTTATAAATTATTTTCAATGGAGATATAATTTTATATGGATAATTTAGTAATATTGTTAAAACTTATGATCTATTTACAATTAATAAAGACGATCGTATTTACGTTTAAGTCCATCGTATTTATATTTTTTTTCAATGTGACACATGTCACGTAATGAAGCTATCACGTGTCACGAGGTACTAAAATTGGACATAGTGTTAACTCCTTACCAAAACAGGACGATAACAATCAAAAATACCTTTTTCAAAAATGTCATAGCTTGGGTTTTTTTTTTCGAATTTTCCCCATAGGATGGATATGTGTTGCTGATGCACCTATCAATCTTGTCTTTAATCTATCATGAATGATGATATTGCAAATGCTAATCTCCCTACATAAATTATTATGCTTCTTTTATTTCTTTGCCAGATCAAGGACATGATCAAAGACTCTTGTAGACTCAAATATTTAGAGCTGGAGAACGAAGAGCAACTAGAGTAAGGTGGGAGGAACCTTGCCTTCTTGGTCCTCTAGCTATGTGTTGGGAGAGGAAACGTCGTTGTAATCCTACTTGGAATTACTGAAGAAGTATGTTATTCCATGTGTCAATAGAGTTTTAAGTTAATATGTTATCAAACATATATTTTATTTATAATATCATCTTAATATAACTGAAAATCTTTCTAATACATTCCTTCACGAGTATACTGCAGTTAGTTGACTCTACTTGTGAAACTATAATCATCTTTAAACAAGTCGAAATTATCAGATGAAAATATTTATTATCGACTTCGATCCGCTTTAATATTATATTAAATTGGGTCATCATACCCTTACAAATCAATCTAATGAGATGATTGACCCAACTTAATATATATACTTTAGAACTCTCTAGGTATTTTTCCTGCTTTTCTTTAAAGAAGTCTAGCTTATAGACTATCATTATATAAGTTTAGAGTGAACCTTTATGTGTAGTGATGAATATATATTCATGTACAAATAATAAACAATTAGTTCGTGTTTATCAATTCAGTTCTATTATATTTGTATCTAAAAATATATATAAAAATTTAACTCGAATTTAAATAATTCAACTTGAAGTACATACTAAACAGTAACTTACATATTAATCAGCTGCACATGGCCCCGCAACCGCAATATAAGTTGAAGTTGTTCTATTACAGAGTGCTTCGTGAAGCTAACTAGCCAAGTCTTGTATGTGATTAAACAGAAACATCCTCGAAGCAAATCATGAAAATATTTGCTAAACTGAAGTATAATAAATGTATTACTTGAATTCGTCAAGAACTTGCAGCAATAATTTAGCCTTTCAATATATATGACCTTTATGTGATTCGTTGAGAAAAAACAAGAATGGTACACAACTGAATGGGATACAAGAAGAAGCACATATCTCACACTGACTTTTAGGACGTTTTGTCATACCGCTGGAGTGGCCATCTCTCCACTCAAATCGAACATTTTGTAAAAAAAAACTCAATTTTAATTGGAAAAGTCCAATCAAATTCCATCACAATCACCCCTTAACTTGTCACTTTAAGTTACAGTATATTGCAACTATCTATACTATGATTTGATAATGTATGCTACTACACATACAACATATTAGAAGCAACAAACCTGCGTAGTAGAATATATAGAGAACTGTGTTGCTGTCTCTTAAGCCTCCCCAATCTTACTCTCCTCATGCATCTTAACATCGACGAATCTCTTCCAAAACCAATGCTTGCCCCATATTTTATCCATCTTCTCAATCGGGATGCCCTTAGTCTCAGGAAGAAAGAAATACACGAACACAGACATGAGCAGTACCCAGGCCGCGAAAAAGAAGAAGATCCCTGCCTTCAAATGACAAAGCATGAGCAAGAAAACTTGTGCAATGACGAAAGTCATGAACAAGTTTACAGCTACGACGATGGACTGTCCTGCTGATCGAATCTCCAAAGGGAAAATCTCACTTGCTACGACCCATCCTAACGGACCCCATGACAAACCAAAACCGGAAATGTATATACAGATCAGGACTAGTATAGCCAATGCATACTCTTTGCTCACACCACCTTGATCACCTAGCTTAGCCAACATGATCCCACCAACTAATAATTGCGAAATAAACATTTGAATTCCTCCTATATGGAACAATGGCCTTCTGCCAAGCCTATCGACCAGTAAAACTGATAGCACAGTGAAGCTAGCACCCACGATTCCTGTCACGGTAGCAGACAACAGCGATGCACTTTCACCGGAACCAATTGTGAGGAAAAGTATCGGGGCGTAAAAGGCTATGACATTGATTCCGGTTATTTGTTGAAAGAACGGTATTGCTACGGACATCACAAGTTGTGGACGGTACTTTCTTTGCATCAGGTTCCTGAAAGGGTGTTTAATTGCCTGAGACTGATAACTTGCTTCGATCAGATCGTCTAGTTCGGCTTGAACATCTTCCGTGCCACGGATCTTTTGGAGCATTAGTTTCGCCTTTTCATGGTCCTTGGAGTGTTGGATGAGGCTATTAGGTGTTTCAGGGAGGAAAAGCGCACCAAATGCGAGAACTAGAGCTGGCAGTCCAGCCATTGCAAGGGAAATTCGCCATCCGTAACCAGCTTTGATTTTCACGGTCCCGTAGTTTATAAGTGTGGCGGTATTGTAACCGATTGTGACACAAATTTGGAATGCAACGTTGAACGCTCCTCTGTATTTCGACGGAGCCATTTCAGAGAGGTACAATGGAACCGACTGTGAACATAACATAAAACCATTTTAGGCACTTGGGGATACCAAAAAAAAAAATCTTAGTTGAAACCCCTCTATGAGAGACATAGTTATGTTTTACAGAATAGTGTGCATCTATTATTTTCGTACCTGATTAGTGAAACCGAGGCCAACTCCTAGCAGGACACGACCAAGGATCAACATGTAAATGTTATAAGCCGCACCACCAAGAGCAGCGCCAACCATATACGCGAGTCCACCAATGACAATCGATGGCTTGCGACCAAAGTCACGAGTCACAAGTGAAGCAAAGAACGAAGCAATAAGTCCGGCTATGTATAGCGAGGACGTAAATGTTGTTAGCAATTGGCTATCAAACTTGCAGTAGTTGCTTACGGTTCTGTCTTGTGTCATTTTGGTATGAACTTGCGGGAAGAATTCCTTCAAGAACGGTTCCATTGATGTCACTCCACCTTAAGAGTCATACAAAACCGTTATAAGATTATTAATATAAACGGCTAGATTGTATATATCAGAGACTCAAACAAATGCCAATGTACATGGCGATTTAATTAAGTCACACGACTGCATGTAATAGTTCACCTGAAACTCCAACATCATAGCCAAAAATGATACCACCCGAAGCAGCAACCATGCAAGATAGCAAGACGAACAACGTGACTTTTCCGTTGTATTGCTTTCCGTCGTCCTTAATTGCCACTCCGACTGCCATCGCTATATCTTCCGATGCAAAAACTAGAAAAAAAAATTCCACAAATAACTAAATTAGTTCGAATTCTTGAACTTATATGAAAGTGTTACTGAAAAACAGACAGTTATATACGTACATTTGCCAAAAGGGGGGAAATGTGAATTGAATGTAGTAGCTTGAGTGTTGATTAAACTTGTTGGTGTGTTTTTGATACCAAAATATTGAATTCTATTTATAACCCTGGATTGCTCATATAATGGGGATATAAAATAATGTCAAAATAGGGAATGTAATTTGTGGTGGAATTAGTGGATTGTCCACCAAGATTTGTTTCTTTTCTTTTTTGCTTTCATTCCAGAATTGACTTTGTTTGTATCATCCTGTTTGATTTCCGGGCAGAATAATAAGTACGAAGTTTCCTAATTCAAAAGCTACTTAATTAATTTTGTCACTAGCTACTTCGAAAGTTGATTGGAAATAGTTAATCCACATGCTCTATATCCTCCTCCACTCCATAATTATTTTCTTAATCAAATTCATCCGCACCCAAGATCGTTGGATTGATACTTTTGAGAGAAAGTTAGTAATTCTTCCCCACCGAAATTTACAGAATTGAATTAAATTTAATATAAAATATAATTAAAATGATTGAAACTAAATTGAACTAAAGAAGTTTTTAGTTAAAAATAACGGAATCTAAATCTCCAGAACAAACATTTTGTTATAATGAACATTACATTTTTGAAGAGAGAAAAGACATAATTTCATTTATAATAGAAAGGACCATATTAGACTAGCGTAATCTAAACATGCCAAATATTTATACGGAAGGAATATGGTGTTTTTTCATGTTTAGGAAATGAAATTCAAGAATTGAAAAATTCTTTTATGGTCATATAAATTAGTGACTCATTCATTTCAACAATATTATATTATTGCCCATTTATTTCGAAGGAGTACAGAGTTAATAATCATTGAAGTTATCAAATGAATTATAATCATTGAATTTTCGGGCAGCTTATAATTTTAGAGATTATAATGATCAAGTTATAAAATCCGACACATGCATATGAGGCATTTTTTAACAAAACTAATTGAAAAGATAGTTGATAGCTGAAAATGTAGTTAGTAGCCGGTCATGTAGTATTTTTTTCAACAATCTAATTTGATTAGCTTTTCGAATCAGCTAGCTTGTTTAAAAAATTGTACCGTAATGAACTTTTTATTAAGAAAAGCTAATGGAATTTAGAAATTAGTGGTACACCGAGGTTAAGTTTCGAAGATATGACGACGAATTCTACTACATTTTGTACTAATTAAAGCAAGCAAAGTGGGCGGACAGCACCCAATTTTAGGATTTAATCCTGTTTCTCCACTTAATAACACTAATAATTAATTAATTCATCAACTTATAGGTTCTATTTCGAGTGGTCTTAACATTTTTTTGTAATGGCTCACCAATAATATTCCTCTAATCATCAAATAAATTATATACTATAAATGTGAGATTAAAGTTACAAGTTTGATTGCAATCGTATTTGAACAAATTAATTAATTACTTTTACTTACGATATGAGTCCCTAGCTATTTGAGATTGTACGCGTCTTTAGTCATTTGACAATAATTTAAGTGATAACATACATTTAAAAGTTTTTTGGTTAACCCTAAAAATGGCATAAATCAATGAGAAATTTTATTTCTTAAGTATGAAACAGGGCACCAAAAAAATGATAAGCCGTATGAGTTAGGAAACTCTCAAGAAGTACTAGACCTATCTTAAAGGAACTTTAAGAGGCAGAACTCTAGAATTTTGTTGAAAGTATTGGAATCCCATTTTAACTAAGGATTCTTGTGGTTCCGGAGGTTCCAGCTACATGAGAACCAGGAACGGATAGCTTTTCCCCCCTTTCCGCCCAACCAATTGTAAAACCCATAGATAATTTTGTCCGAACGACTTCTTTTGGAAGTTATTAGGACAATGAAATTAAGTAAATTAAAATTCGGTTAAAAATTAAAAAACTTCGCTATGATAAGTTTTTTGATATGCACACGAATCACGAAAACCTTGCCGCCTTGACATGCAAAGTAAGTGAATGGCGTTAGCATCTCCGTTTCTAGTTAAAAGAGTAGCTACATCAGATGACATGAAAGGTTCTCTTTAAGAACGAAAGGAAAGTGTCGAAAGGTGACTTGAAAACAAAAGAGAAATAAAAAGAACCATGCATTATTGACCATCACTCTATTTGATCAATGATATTGCGTGCAACATTTCACTTATGATCAGAATGGCTACATGCATCGAATGTACGCCCTTTCACTTACAATATTACTGCATCAGATTTAATTTGATGATGCCGGCCGTTTAATGATCATGGGGATGGAGTTTATCTTCGTAATTTCATTTGACTTTAAGTTAGAACTTGAATTAAATGTCTTAAAATCATAGATCTCATCTAAGTACTCTTGTACTTGTAAAGTGGTGTTAAATTTTGAGGGAATTACAAATCATCCTTAACACTTTTCTAACTAAATACTAAATATAGTATATTAAATAATTAAAATTAATTTACAATATCTAATTAAATTATTTTTAAATTTTATTACGTTAGAACAGAGTAAAATTGGGCAAGCATTATCAAAATAGTCAAGTATCATTCAGTATTAATGTTTATCATCATCTCTTCAATATGTTGTAATTGCAAGCCTCATTTAACATTATATTATAAACACCATCAGTATGAAACAATCATCGTATTAGCAAGCATCATTCAACATTATATTACAAGCACTATGCAATGTAAAACAAACATTAACATTATATTACAAGCATCATCCAATATGAAACAAGTATTGTATTAGTATTCTAAGCATCATTTAACATTACATTACAATTACCATATAATACAAGCATCATATTAGTACTGCATGCATTATTTAACATTAAATTACAAGCATCATATAATATAATTATGATGAAACAAGCATCATATTTTCATATTAGTAAAAGATAATGAAAGATGTGAGAATTTAGAAGTTGATCATGTAATGATGATGCTTATATGAATTAGCAAATTCTTGTTTATTTTTTTTAAAACGTATTTTGATTTGGTTTCTTTTAAATAAGGGATTAATTTTTATCAATAATTTCATTTTTAATTTTAAATTTACTAAATATTAATAAAGTCACTAGTTTGTAGGAGGTTTATCACTAAATTGTAGGAAGTTCTTTATGTATCACTAAAGTGTAAAAGTTTTTGAAAGTTACATTAATTTGTAAATCTCTCTTAATCTATTAATTTAGTATATACTTATTAAATACAAGCCTGGATAAATTAATTGGTAATATAATACATAGACTAACTTTAAGTTTTGTTTTAAAAAGAATCTTTAAGTTTTATTTACGATTAATCAATTTGTGATATAGTTTTCAATATCTTGATGTGCTCAAGAGATTAAATCATTGTGGTTTAACCTTCAATATCTTGAGGTTGTTTTCTGTTATTCTGGAATGGTTTGTGATCTTGCGTCTCGGTGAAAGAAGTATCTTGGATGCTTTGATGAGTTCTGTGACTGAGTCCTGGTGAGAGGAGTATCTTATATGCTCTGAGGAGTCCTGGGACGACCCAACTCAAGTAGCTAGACCAATGTGATCTAGTTTTTAATATCTGGAGGTATGGTCACGCCTTAAATTTCTTGCCAAGTGATCTGAAAGATGGAATAGGGTGTGAGGGCGTGATTAAGAATGGGCCAGAGTAAATCTATGGTGTTTCGACATCACTGTTGTCGTGTTGGGCAAGTCCATATACTATCCAAAAAACGACTTTAGTGTCGTGGGGGTTGATGGGTGTGTATACCAAACCAGCACGCACAAAAGTGCGGACATCGATAAAATAGACACTACCACTATTTTTTATGAATTGGCGGTGGATTGTATCCTAATATGAAACTATTCGGGAAGTTGAGATCCAGTAATGATTGCACATCTGTACTTGACGATGAGCGAGCAGGTTGAGATGCTTATTGAGAACTCCCTGGTGGTGGAAGTGTTTTCTTGGTGTTGAGATAATGTTGTCATGATATGTTTGTTGTATTTGGTTTTGAATATTTCTTTGGGTGTAGGTTAGTACTTAATTTATGGTGTGGACGATGTGATCCATGTTTCTTTTATAATTGTTCGTTGAGAACAAGTAAATTACTTGTGCTTTTAATTTTATTAATAAAAGAATTTATTGTTAAAAAATATTGGTTTGATTTAAAAATTTTCACTTTAGGGAATTAGGGCTTTAGTTACGTTTATTGGTGCATATGGTGGTATTATAAGAGCCACATGATGTATTTAGTAAAATATTACTTTTACTTTTCGTAGTTAACCCTGGTTATATCATAATATACTGTAAAACTAATTATGTTCTTGTAAAGTTTGCAACCCTGCACTAATTAATTAGTGGAAATTAACTGTTCCTTTTAGGATTGCGTGTAAGCTACTGGGCTGCTTTTTGTCCCCGAACGGACCCCAACATCCAGGAAACAGCTACTTGCCTTTCCCTAACTCCTTTTTTCCTTAGACCAACATTATCCATGACTTACCCCTTCCATGTAAACAGGCTGTGGCCCAAGTTGATTTAAAAGAAAAAAAAGATAGGGATCAAATGATTTGGCAAAATCAAGAATTGTAGCAATAATTCTTCGGTTTATAGTCGGTAACCAGGACAGGGCAGTAGTTATGAAGGAGCAAGACGGTTCTGTAGCAGCAATTGGGAAGTGTTTGCATCATGGGACAATCGTTGTGTTGATACACTGGTGAATTGGAAAGAAACTTGTTTTATAAACTAGAACAAAGTCGGCATTTTGTGGTGGGGATGTGATGGTGGAGGGGCACCACAAGTAGGAGAGCCGACAATAACGTTGTTCTGATCAATCATCTCCATGAACTGGCCGATAACAAGCGGAACTGACTGGAAAATAAATAAAAAAGGTTTATTTTTAATTCATTATTTTTAATTTTAATATATTAAAATTTTATTAAAAATTATAATTTTCCAGAATTTTTATATATTGTTTTATAATTTAAAATTAATTTTTGAAATAATTTTACAAAATAAATGTAAGAAATAAATGGCTTTGAAACATAAACATAAACATATTACAGATACACCCACACTCTGAAGGTCAATGAACGG